>LPNX010753152.1:459317-513481 GCA_001517045.1 Pseudotsuga menziesii
ACCATATACTGTACAGGAAGATGACTCTCTCACTGAAAGCAAAGGCAAAGGAAGGATAGAACTTGATCATGGTAACTTCAACAATGTGCTGTATGTCCCTGGTCTCGCCTCCAACCTTCTGTCAGTGTACCAGATGACCCACACTGGGTCTCCTAAGAAAGTCACATTCTCACCAGATGAAGTTAAGATCACAGAAATCTCAAGTGGAAGAATCATTGCAAAAGGAGTAGCGAATCATGCTCAAAAGGTATACATGTTTTCACACTTCCTGCCTTACTCAAACCCCTCTGCTCTTCTTATCCATGATAATGAAGCTAACAAGCTATGGCATGAAAGATTTGGCCATTTAAATTACAAGTATTTATCTGATCTTAGTGAGAAAGATATGGTCATAGGGTTACCCAAGATAAAATTTTCCAAAGGTGTATGCCAAGGCTGTATCCTAGGAAAACACCCAGAGCACAAATTTGAGAAAGCCAGCCATGAGAGAACCTCTGCACCCCTCAAGCTGATTCACAGTGATGTTGCTGGCCCATTCCCTCATATGTCCATGAGTCAGGCCAAATATGCATTGACCTTTATTGATGATTTCTCCAGGTATTGTTGGGTTCACTTCATGAAGCACAAATCAAAAGTTTTTGGCCTATTCAAAGTCTTCAAGGCTTTGGTTGAAAACCAGTGTGGAAGAAAACTCAAAGCACTCAGATCTGACAACGGTGGTGAGTATGTCAAGAATGAGTTTATTAACTATTGTGCAGATGCAGGTATTCAGATGTAGCATTCTATCCCCTACACATCACAACAAAATGGTGTTGCAGAGAGGAAGAACAGATCACTGAAGGAGATGGCAACATGCATGATGGAAGCCAAAAATTTGCCACCAAAGTATTGGGCTGAAGCTATCAACTGTGCAGCCTATATTCAGAATATGGTGCCTCACAAACAGTTGGATGGCATGACTCCTTTCGAAGCATGGAGTGGGCACAAGCCAGATGTGACCCATTTCAGGATTTTTGGCTCAAAGGCATGGGCTAGAATCCCTACAGAGAAGAGGAAGGATTTGCAGCCCCAAATCCAAGAGTGTATTTTTGTGGGATAATTTGAAGACTCAAAAGGGTACAAGTTGATAAAATTGAGCACAAACAAAGCCTTCATTGAAAGGTTTGTTCAGTTTGAAGAAAAACCCCTTGCAGAAGTGGAGATTGGTGAAGCCTCTTCACCACCTGAACCTCAAGAAGTAAGTAAAAAGTTTGTTGAACATGCTGATTCTGATTTGTCTGATGACTATGAGTTTATTGTAGACCAAAACAGCCCCACAAGGCTTAAATGGGCAGCCAAGACACTACATGCAGCAGGACAGTTAGCTGGGGATCCCAATGATACAAGGAGGACTAGATCTCAATTTGAGAGTGGTCTGTGCATGAAGGATCCTGAGTTTGCTGAAAAATGCTATTTGATGGTGGAGTCTGATCCTCAAACATATGAAGAAGCAATAGGAGATCCAATATGGCAAGTTTCCATGAATGAGGAGTTCAACTCGCTACTGAAAAGCAACACATGGGAGCTAGTGGATCTTCCTCCAGGGAGAAAACTAGTACAGTGTAAGTGGGTCTATAAGACCAAATTTGCTGCTGATGGTTCACCACTGAAGTACAAGGCTAGATTGGTAGCTAAAGGCTACTCACAAGTTCATGGCATCGATTACAATGAGACTTTTGCCCCAGTGGCAAAGATGGATTCAATCAGGCTAGCTCTAGCCATTGCAGCATCAAGGCAATGGGAGGTACATCATATGGATGTAAAGTGTGCCTTTCTGAATGGTGATCTCGCTGAGGAGATATATATGCAGCAGTCCCAAGGTTTTTCTACTGACCATTCTCTTGTGTGCAGGTTTAGAAAGTCATTGTATGGGCTAAAGAAAGCCCCCAGGGCTTGGTATGCCAAGATAGATAGCTTCTTGCTATCTCTGAATTTTGTTCGGTGCAAATCAGATTCGAATGTCTATATGAAGGTAATTAATGGTTCATTAATGATCATTGTTTTATATGTTGATAACCTCCTCATTACAGGAAGCTCACAGGCTGAGATTGCTTCCCTAAAAGGAGCTATGAACCAAGCCTTCTCCATGACAGATTTGGGGCTCTTAAGTCAATTTCTGGGGCTTGAGATTGCTCAAACCAAAGCTGGAATCAAGGTGCACCAGTCCAAATATGCCTTGGATTTGCTGATCAAATTCAAAATGCAAGATTGCAAAGCAAGCAAAACTCCTTTCCTTTCAGGAGTGAAGCTGGAGGAAGATGATTCTCCACCGATGGTAAACAACACTTTGTATAGACAGTTGATTGGATGTTTATTGTATTTGACACATACTCGACCTGATATTTGTTATGCAGTCAGTGTTGCTTCTAGATTCATGGATCAGCCCCATGAGATCCATTGGAAAGCAGCAAAGAGGATCCTTAGCTTTGTTCAGGGAATAAGGACACATGGGATTTTATACAAGGCCAATTCTGACCTTGAGTTAATTGGTTTTACTGACAGTGATTGGGAAGGTGATAGCACTGACAGGAAGTCCACTTCAGGTTATGTGTTCATGCTTGCAGAAGGGCCAATCAGCTGTTCAAGCAAGAAACAGAGTGCCATTGCACTCTCATCTACAGAAGCTGAGTACAGAGGAGTTGTCAATGCAGCAACTCAGTGTTTATGGTTGCAGGGTTTACTTGGAGAGTGTGGTTTCGAACCTGAGTACTCAACTACCATCTACTGTGATAACCAGAGTACCATTCACATCTGGAAGGATCCAGTTCAGAAGCAGAGAACCAGACACATTGAGATTCACATGCACTACATCAGAGAGCTTGTGCATGATGGCACCATTCACCTACTCTTCTGCTCATCTTCAGAACAAGTAGTTGACATCTTCACAAAATCATTTTGTGAGAAGACCTTCAGCAATCTCAAATCACTGCTGGGGATTGCTGATCATGCTGTCAAAGTATGAGTGGAGACAAGATTCTACAATTTTGTTTTACAGTCCATGTTTAAGGGAGGATTTTCCCAAGTTGGTTTTGCCTCTTTCCTTGGTTCACATGGACTTGCAGTATGTAAAAGGGTGACTAAGCCTTGTTGCTAGGCCCTATATTTTTATTTATTACTCATAAAGTCAGGATTAAGGGGGGGTGTTATAATAATCAACCCATAGTATTTACCCACTTAGACATTATTTCATTTATTTTGTCTTATTTGCCTAGTCCATGAGTCCCACCATGTGCAAGTTGATAATTACCTATCCATAGAGGTCAAACTTGCCATTATTGACTCATGGAGCACTTGGGAAAGCCTTGGGAATCAAATCTGCTTTATTCCTGGCCTCCTAGGTGCCCTTCTGCTTTTTCTGCTTTATTGCCTGCTTTTTCAGTGTTTTAAGGCACATAGGAAAGCAAGACTAGGTGAGGTGAATCAGCTTTGTTGCCTCTTCCTCCTCCACTCTTTCCTCCGTGCAAAAGCATGTATGAGCTGCCATTTGACCACTCTTTAGCTTTCCCATGCGCCCTTGCTAATTCGTGGGGTCCTTGATAGATTTGGGATCAGCTTTTTACACCTATGGGGGATTTGCCTATTTTGGGTAAGCCTGCTTTATGCTAGATTTGGATGCTTCCTTATGAATTCGATTTGCTCATGTATTCTATATATTCAGCAGCCTATGTTATTATAGGGTTGGCTATTGTACACTTAGTTAATATAATTTTGTGTTACAGCTCCATATTCAGTCTCCATTGTTGATAATTTTGCATGATCAATTGTTAATTGTTGTGGGTGAAATTAATCTACTGCAGGCCTGAATTTCTACAGACCATGAAATGCACATTTATGATGAAGAAAAGGATAGAGAAAATCATGATTAGGTTCATATTCCCCATTTGAACTACCTACATTGTTCCATTCTATTTATCTAAGGAATTTGAGCCAATTATATGATGATGTAATACTGGGTGTTTCCACTAGGCAGGCTTACATTTCTTCTTATTCTTAATTAGTTTATTTGTAGGGAAGCCTCAAAAACTAGCTTATGACAAGAAGTGGCTAGGTGACCAACCTTATAACAATATCTACCCTTGAAAGCGACTTGTTAATAAGTCAAACTTCTGTTTCCAAACTACTCCAACATCAATAAGTACTTCCTCTATAAGATTAGGGCCTCAAGTTAATAGTGCATTTATACTCCAAATGAGTGTGGGATGGCACAACACATGCCATTCCCAACTCTAATATTCAGTTTTGAATGCCCTTTGTCCATATTTGTTATCAAAGGTGGGAAAATGAGAATCATGTTCTGACATCGACTGGAGCAGGACAACACTCTCAATTATAGCAACACTAGTTTTGTAGAGGCAGGTGCTCATTGGTGAAGTATTCAGTTGAATTTCAAATGGGAATGGCAGATTTTTGAGAATTCAAGAGACATTATAAACTGGAGGTCTGTTGGGGAACAATCCTCAAAATTCTCGGTGTATTATGTTGTTGTGTATTCCATTTGAGTCCTGGGACTGTCATTTTAGAAGTTGGTTTGAACCTGTCATCATTAGGAGGCATATCTCTATGTTCAAGGTGACACATTTTGTGTGTATTAGTGTTATATGCTATTTTTCAGGACTGTGGTATTATCTCCTTGGTTCGGGGCTTAGTATTAGCCATTCTTTGTCTGGTGTAAAATCTACCCTTGGTATCATTCCTTTGTGGCTGTGTCCTACATTTGAGCCTTTGAACTGTCTTTGGAGTGAGTTTGACATCAACAGGGGGCAATTTTATGATACCAAGGCTGTACACCTAGGGTGCGCATTTTTGTTATACATTACGTTACATACAGTCATACTCCAGTTATTACAATTGGATGGTGGTATTTCAATGGTAATTTTGGCCTTCAATTGACCCACCTCAAGCAATTGTGGTCTTGTGCTCAAAACCCTAGACAACAGTGGATTAAAGGAAATTATGTGGAGGAAATCTAGTGACTCTACTACTGCATATCTCACCAGACTGAATGGAGACTGGGTTCTCCCCTGTTTCAAATTGAGTCTTCTTGGGCATTCCAAGCCATGGGCTGCCCATGTTTTCATGGTAACTCAGCAGGACATCCTTGATATCAAGAAAATCCTTCAGAGACAGGACTACATCAATGAAAATAGTTTTACCATGCTTTCTCTGAAAAATATTATACAAAGCAAGGAGCATGTCATCATCTCGTAGAACTTGGAAATCCTGGATATAGTCATGCAGAAAAGGAGGAAAATACAAGCCTTGGAATCTGAGTGCTTGAACCTTAAATCTAGGATTGAAAAATCTCATCAAATGCACTTAGACTAAATCATCAAATCATAGGCAGACTTGGGGTTCCACTACAGCATATTTATACCAAAGAAGATGAAACTGTTTCACAATAGTTTGAAGATATCAAGCTTGAGAACCCAAGGATACAGGCTGTCCACGCAGAACTTAGAAAAGCCTATAGCCAGGATATTTTTCACTAAAGCATGATATGTAAAATCCTTTTTGTATTAGGTACTTCTATTAGATATATACTAGTAGGAGTTCTGTAGTTTACTTTGAAAATTTAATCTCTGTTTTAAAAGCCTTGTGAGAATTGAAGATTTGGTGCTCACTCCTAGAATACTATCTACTTTTTTATTACCTAGCTATATAGTTCTGCTTTAGCCATTTTAAATTTCTAACACTATGCTACTAACAACTTTCTGAACAAAATTTCACTTCTAATTGGAGAAAATGGAGAAAAAGTGGCCTTTTAATACCTTCAAAAAATTCTCTTTGGCTGGATTTTGCAATCATGGATTAGTCCTATCCAATCATGGCAGTTGATCAAACTGATCTAGTGGGTACTTGATTAAGGACTAATAATATCAGTTTACAATTGTTTTATAATTCTTCGTCTATGGTAAATCCATCACCTACTCATTCAAATATGAAGAATGAAGCTCTAAGGATGATGAAAACTATGGGTATTGCAACAAAGACAACTGATCTGTCACTATTGTTGACCAGTTACAGCTATAATTGGCACATAAAGAATTCTGATGTCACCCAACTTAGCCTTGTTATTGCATTGTGGACACTACACCTTATTTACATAAATACAAAATTATAATCTCGAAGATTTGTTTCAACAAAAACGATAAATATATATTTAATCTTTTTCATGAACTTTATAGTCTTACCAGTTCATTTAACATGACACCATGGAAAACAACAATTTGTGAGCTTGCATATTCTTACCTTTCCAATATTGTTCTTCTTCCGTTGAAGCCGATCTCTAATATAGGAGATGCCAAACATGTGCCCACAGGAAAGGGAGCTGCATTTTCATATTTCAAATGTTAGTCTTTAGACATTTGAGAATTGTATAAATAAATAAAAACATTTTGCTGTAAGAAAGACAATTTATCTGAATTTTGATAGCATGATATAGAGGACTAAAGAAACATCAAACAAACAAGATACTAGCAACTAAATTTTGTGTATCTACATATGTCAGTAGAGAATACACACCAGAAAATCAATCTTTCAAGGTAGTCACAAGAGGCAGGCACTGCGCCTTGAAAACGGGACCAACTACTCTCCATCTCACCCAAATTTCCATCCTTTGTGATGTTATCCGTCTCTCCAAATTTTATGTTCAAAGATATATCATCTAGGAAAAATATCTTCAATACATTCTGCACAAGTTGCTGACTGACTACTTCAACCTCTACTGATGAAGGATGTGATAATTGAGTCACCTAATGGGATGAAGATCATCACAAACAAATTTCAATGCATCAATATGAAATCGGAACGAGTCCTCATTAAAAATACACAAAATCCAATGCACATATTTGGTACTACTTCCCCAGCCAGAATCTTACCATATCTGGTTCCAAGGACCTTAAATAATCCAGCAGATAGTTGCTATTATCTTCACCAGTTTCTATGCAAACTTGTCTCTTTTTGTGATAATGTAGCTGCTACAAATAAATATGATCCTTGTAAGAACATACACACATACAAAGCACAAAATACATGCACCAAACTTTTCACAGACCAGTAATAATTAGCAAACACTGATACAAAGGCTTCAACCTTGAATAATGATACAGAGCATAGTGTGAATGGATCCACAACAAGGCTACCAAAATAAAAAATGTGAATGGATTCTGATTGACAAAGCAATAAAAGCTTTCACAACATTTTCTATAAATGTCTCTTAAGAAACCTTCACATCTTTGTACCAACTATATGTCTACATAAAGGAAAAAAATGTATGAACCGATTAAAAAAATTCACTCGAAACAACTAAAATCTGTGGGAAAAAGGGAAGGCCTTCTTTTGTATGAAGAATTTATTTATTTATTTTGATTTGATTAGCTTAGGCTCTCTTAAGTTGTATTAGTTAATTTTAAAGACCTGTTTATTGCGAGACCCACTTAAACTATAATTTAGCATTTTGTGATTCTTTGTAATACTCTCAGCTCTGCTACGATAGTTGTTTGAAGCTATTGTCCTGTGAGGCTCTGAAGTTGATTACCATTGAACCTCTCAATTAACTACTATAGTTCCATCTTATTTTTAGATCTATTTGATAATATCAATATCAAAGTATTAGGTATAAACAAGAATATCAAATTATTAAGTATAAACAAGATCAAACAAAGGAAAGCAAATCAAATGAGCCAAAATAACAGCTAGTTTCCTTCTGAAAAGACAGGCTGTATGCTCTCTACAGCCTGACACGAAGAACATGAAATGGCAAACAACGAAAATATTATAACTTATTAAAAGAAAACTATTAACAGAAACCCATCTTCCTCCCGGAGTTGTAAATGGATTAGTTAAATTTTACTATTCTTGCTCTTGGTGTTTAATATAGTGTATTGAAATGCAAAAATAATATAGTTTAGCTAATCTTGATGTTTAATAAATAGAGGGTTGCAAAATTAATATAGTTTAGCTATATCTTGATGTTAAATAAATACAGGGTTAAGTTGTTGGTTAAGATGGATCATTTTATTCATTTTAATACAATAATTTTTATATTAAAGTGGATCTTTTATTTATCTTAATATTTAATAAATTCCATGATTAAAATAATTATTTAACTAATATTTTTATTTAAATTAATCTTTTTTTCTGAATTTATATAGAATTGTACAGCTCCATTTTACAGAGATCTTTTAATTTCTGAAATGGAACACCTTAACTTCTAATTTCTTTTACCCTAAATCACTTTAACTTCAGATTTAAAAAATAAAACCTAAAACCTATATTCTACCATGGGATTAAAATACAATACACATTTCCATCTTCATCGATTTATCTATTAAATATATATGTGATCTATTTATTCACTTTTAATTTGAGTCTATAAATATGCAATAAACAAACCAAGGGATGAAAACAGAACCTGTTAAAACATAAATTCATATTAAGCTTCAACATAAATTTCTGCTAAATTTCATCCATGTGTAACATAACTACTTGAATAGATGCCAACCTGAGATCGATGCACAATTAGAGATGCGCGATCAAAGAATAAAAAGCAATGGATGAAAAAAAAATGAAAATCACTCCATACAGGTATTCTATTTTTGCAAAGCAATAAAGGGCTTCTCTCCATATTTCATTCCCGGTAGCCTCATAGAACGGTTTGTCATAGAGGGTAAAGAATAATAAGAAAGGAAGAGTTCATCTATATTTATTTTTTTCGATTGAACATATCTGGTGAAGAAAATACCCAGACAAACGGAGACTCCTCCTACCTCACAGTCATCTTTTGCCCTCCTGTGATTTCTTCCGGCTGAAGTTGATCATAAAGGCATGCAAAGGGAATGACAACTGGGATTCATTCCTCAATTATTGTGCATTTTTCTGTTATAGTGAGCCTTTTCTATGCCAGTATAGTTAATATACACCTTAAGGTACTCTTAACAATTAAAGGCAAGCTCCTATTAAAGACATTTGTGGAGGAACCAACAGCCACAGTAGGATAGTTTCCTTGGAGTGCATTAATCTTCACAGAATTCTGGACTCTACAAGAAAGGATACTTCTTGGGTATGTATCTATAAACAAAACTATTCTGCAGTATGGAAGAAGGTAAAAATTCAGCTAATTGTGGGTTGTAGTTGCCCAGGAAAATGATACATTGCAAGGTAAGCACTAAAAGTGGCAAATAAGATTACTTTGTGATTCAAATCTCAATTAACATGTAAATTTCTCATTACTCTGAGTGTAGAGTTTTGCAAACAAGGTTTGTGTTACAAGCCAAGCAAAAAATGATAAAATTGTTATCAAAAGATAAATTTTGGACAAGGAAATAGGGACAGAAAATATAGCTTAGACTTTTGTAATTAATTCTAGACCCTCGTTAACGTTAAACTGAGAATTTAACACACTGCAACTGACAAGCAGTTCAGTTGGAAAGTTCATCAAATAAACATTAAGACTGTATCTTTAAATGGATATGTTAAGATAGAAGTTTGCATGGAGAAACCTCAAGATTCATTGCAAAGAGTAAAGAAACACTGGTATGTTGGTGAAAGCTCTGTATGACCTGTTAAGTCCCTTAAACATGGTGTTAACACCAGATTTTCCTTCATAAATTTGAGTAAATCTGTGTGTTACTCAAGTGGATATTATTTGTGAGCTCAATTTTAATTCTTAATTCTTAATTATAGTGTGCAAATAGAGGGACCAGGGCCAGCCGGGAATCCAAAAACAAGTTGGAGATCCAATACATGGAGGGCAGGGGTACTCTAGGCTTGACTCACGCAGCACTAGAAAATGCAGCAGAGACATTGGTCTCATCCAGAGGAGGTGATGATGAAGAGATAGAGGAAGCCCTTGTAGAGCTCTGTAATTTATGTCAGGAAAGAAGCTCCTTCAATCAGATAATTGAAGAGAATAATTTGATCCCCAAAATATTAGATTTAAGATCCGTTGATTTGGAGTCAATTCATCTGAAAGCAATGGAATGCTTAATTTATTTTGCAAGGCAGGACAGCAGCAAGGTAAGATTGTTTCTTGTCTGTGCTAAAATTCTATAACATGGTAGGGCTGGTCCTGGGGGTTAGCAAGTGGTTTCAATTTTGTATCGAAGCAAATCAGGTAGACATAGGAGTAAGGCGCAACAAAAACATCAAACCTGGTCTTTGATTACTCATTTCTCAATTGTCATGATTTTTTTATTTTTTGTCATCTATGAATAGTACTAATTCAAGGGTTATTGCTTTTGTTATGATCAAATCACTAGAAGGTATGGGTTTTCAAAATCTATAGATTACATTGTTGGGTTTCTTGTGGATCTAAATTTGGTCTCTTATAGCGTATATATTATATTCTACAAAAGAGCAGATCACCCAGTCATCTGAGATCTCTGGTGAATATCAGATGGGGAAAACATCTTTAGATAATAGGAGCATCTTACCAATCGATAAGCTTCTGGCATAGGGTAGGAAATTTGCTTCTGTTCAGTACCCAGATTGTCTAATATCAATGATTCCTGCATATGCCAGCTTCGATAAACATGATTATTATCTATAATAAAATTGTTTACTGTAAGCCTGTAACTCCTACAACTCCAAAGGAATTAATGAATCATGTTCCCTGTTCTTATTATATACTACTTGTGATACTGAGGCATTCATAGTTTTCCTATCAAAATTGTGTGTCTCCTAGGTGATTAAAGTGTAATTAAGGGTTGGATTTGCAAGAAGTCAATTTTTTTTTATAGCACAAGATTTTGTATTATTATATATAAATTTAGAGTAGACCAGCTATACCTGTTATCTGTCATAAGATAAAACTATTTGCAATGACAGCTATTTGCACAAAGAACAGCCATTAACAAAAAGAAAATAACAAAATTTGGTATAAATTGCCAACTTTTTTGAGCCATGGATCTGTAATTAATTAGGTTTCCATTTTCCTGAAGTTGATTTGTGTACCATGTTTTCCAAGAAAAATTATTCAAAAATTTAAGTTGATTGTGCAGAAAAATGCTTTTTACAACACAAGTGGGTGAGATGTGTCACACCTATAATACTGATGTAGCACATGTCCACTCCAGAAACTAAATATAAAAAAATAAAAAACCAAAAAACATAATATAATAAACTCAGAGTCACTTTTCATTTATAAGTTATACTTCCACGATATATATATCATATTATAGTCTCTCTCGTATTGACCTCGGTACACGATAGAGGGAGGTCTTTGGTTGATAATACCACACTGATTCAATAGTGTTTTGTGGCAACGAATATGTGTTTGGAGGTCTTTCATTAGTACTTTCTGTTTTCCTGTTTAAAGAAACGCTGAGTCGTTCGAACATTTTATTTGATTCCAGTCAGATGTTCAATGGTCACAACTTCGATGTCTACAAGCAACAGATAATTGCCATCTTCTAGTACAAGCAAAGAAAATAAATATCGCAATGATGAAGATCAATAACAAAGAATTATATTCTAAGAATAGAGAAGCATTGATGCTGAAAAGTTGTCTCTGATAGATGGCATTTTCCCACAAGTGCAAGATGTGGAGGATGCCTTCATGATTTGGTTGAAGTTATGTAGATGCATGATGCCATGAATAAAGGTAGGGATTTTTACCTCAAAATTTTATTGTTTTCGATGTATATGGAGGAGGTTGATTCGATGTCATTACACTTAATTAAATCGAAAGCCATTTGGGATCAATTCTGTTCAATAGGCAGAGAAGTAATTGAGAAAGTTCTTGTTGTGAATTACTTTGAAGAACATGGCTCCTATTTAGAATTTTGTTGAAACCTTAAATGCCACTTTGGAGTCAACTGTCATCATATTTGAGAAGCTGTGTAGTCAGTTATTATAGGACCTATGGGAAAAAATTGAAAAACAATTCAGAAGCAACAATGGAGCATTCAAGAGTTCCTTTGCAGCAATATTAAGGGCAAAGGGAAGCAGAGCAACGGGGAAATAATAACAGCAATGGCAAATATTCTGGTTCAGATAAATCAACAAAGAATGTGAAGTGTTATTATTGTGGTAAATTTGGTTATATTAAAAATGATTGTAGAAAAGGGTTGTGGGACGAGGAGCACAACCATGGGAATTGGGAAAGAAGCACGCCAATGTCGTAGAAAACGAATAACAAGAGTTCTATGGTTTTGTTGCATCTCAGGTGGGAGATAAATCAACAAATTGATTGTTTAATTCCAGAGGTTCAAAGCATATGAGTAACAAGAGTGACTAGTTTGTCAAAGACAAAAGCAAGTTAGACATGGTTATTTTGGGTGATAGGAGGGAGCACTTTGTAAAAGGGTGTGGTGCAAATCAAAATAAGACCTTCATGTTTAAGAGCATTTTCAAATTCTCGGTTTGAGTAAAAATCTGCTATTGATTAGTTAAATTAGAAATCGTAATCCATGATAAGTTATGTTTCAGATTCTCGGTCAGTTTTGACCAATGCCAATTTTTTCAACAATGGTTGGACTTGAGAAACTCTAGATTTTGTATGGAAACAAATGAAATTTTGCACAGGTGGCATAGTCATGTAGAAACTCAGCCTTGCAAGCAAAAAAATGATTGTCGGATTTTATTATTATCTATGATGCATATATTCAAAGAGCGATAGTTACTTATCTTCAATGGTTCAATGTAAGAGAATTTGATCAGAGGGTTGCAATGCAATACTATTTAGAAAATCTTACCGTACTCAAAAACATAAATTTCCCCAAATCCAACATCTGAACAACTTTGTGTATAAAGGAATGGAAATAATGCAATACCTATGGGTTGTTCCTTAGAAAGTCAAGAGCCCTAGCTCCAGCCCCAGCACAAACCCTGGCACCAGCACCAGCACCAGATCCGGCTCCCAAATTGGGGAGACCCTATAAAACCAAATTCATTTAAAATTCAATGTCTAAGATTTATAGTTTATGTAGTCTCACCTTGCACCTGCCTCTTCAATTTTCTTAAAGAGTCTAAGGGCATCTTCAGCATGACCATGCATTGCATACCGTGCAATCGTTGAACTCCATGAAGCCACATCTCTTTTTGAGATTTTGTCAAACATTTGATGTGCATCCATGACACTCCCGCATTTACAGAACATATCTACAACTGCACTTCCCACAGAAACATGTGACTCAAATCCGCTCCTAATTATATAATTAAGGATTTCCTTAATCTTTTCCAGGGCGCCTATGTTGGCACATGCAGGAAGCACAGACAACACCATTACGAAGTTGGGTTTTTCCCCTGTCGTCGCAAAAAAAAACAAAGCTTCGTACTCAAGTCCTCTCTGTGCATACCTAGAGATCATTGAGTTCCATGAAGTTACATTGGGTATCAAACCTGACGATTCCATTTGGAAAAAGAGTCTAACGGCTTCTTCTCCATGTCCATTTTGGGAATAACCCGCAATCATTGCATTCCATGTAACCAGATTTTTTTCAAGCATTTTGTCAAACTACAGTCGTGCAGAGGTTCGTTCCATAGCAGAGAGGGATCAAATTTGAAGGGTTGGGTTCGATTTCACTTTGAAGGGTATACTTAGATTGGATTTTATACTAAAATAGGCTACTCAGATCAGCAGTTCGGAACAATTTAAGGAATTGAAATAAATTATAAAGCACCTCAAGCTATCAACAGAAAAGGATATTTTCGCTATTCTTTTTCAATACAGTTTTGATCATGGATAAAAAGGGTGTTCAAAAGAAAAAGTAAATTTCGACATTCATTTTGGGGAATACTACTACTATATAGTTCAAAATATATATTGTTTACGGGGAGCAAAAATGTTTATCTAAAATATTTCTTGTTCACTGGCTTAGGAAATCAAACTGTTCAATTGAACCCTTCAATGTTGACATGTAAAAATAATCATTCTTTTCATTTGAAATTGTAAGTGTACAACAAAATTTTATTATTTATTAAAAACAGTTTATAGAAAAAAAAATGATAATAAGAAGAAATTCTAAGTGATTCAACATTTACATGGAATTACTGAGGTAAACCATGTACTCTCCCGGTCCCTTGGAGCATATAGTTTATTGAACTTAGATAAGGGGCAATTCTGTCGGGCTGTGAAATACTCGGTTTGATAAAACAAGGCATTGGAATTTGGAAGGACCTTTGAATGGAGGATTGATTCAGCTTGATGGTGGTTCTATTGGTCAAGTGTGATTGGGCCTACCTAAAAGAAAAACCCCAGAATGTAATACCTAATTCTTTCATGGAGAAACTTTTTTATTAACCCTAAATTCGGCAGTTATTTTTAGAATTGAATCATCATGTCCTCCCCACATGCTCAAATCAAAGTGATCAAACAAAGGCCCCAATTCTAGGTGGATTATGGATAGTCCCTCCAATGTATATCGAGTTTATACCCCAATTCGAAGTGATTAAACAAAATCCCCAATTTTAGGTAGATTATGGATAGTCCTTCCAATCTATATCGAGTTTATTAGCCCTATAAAAAACGTTAAGTATTTATTAGTCCATTGTAAGGAAGAACTTTAAATTATCCAACAAATATCACTACAAGTTGGGTGTTTAGTTTCTACCAAAGTCAACAAGGAAGACAAATCATAAACACACGTTTGGGAGGTTTGCGACAACAAGGATGTTGAAATCATGTTCTTTGCTAGATCATTGCACTCCCAGTCCCTCATTCATCAACGTCCATCAATGGATTCCCTTGTTTAGATATATTGGTAGAGAATTTGTACTTCTTGTTTCCATTATTAAAAGGCTGGCAGGAAAACGAAGGGGTCGGAGTCTACAACATTTATAGTGTTGGTTGTTAAATATTTTATCCTTTCAACTATTGGATTTCATTAAGGAAATTGGAACAATTCAAACACTTATATTCAAATATTGTTCTTTCTTTCAACCTAATGTTTAAAATTCACGGCAGATAAATAACATTGACATATTTGGAACTCAAATACAAGGCTCTTTCTTCTTGCTCCTCCACCCAAACGAAATTGTGGTCCTAGACTATGAAAAGTATACATTATTTTGGTTCTGATTTCATTTAAATACTGGGTTTTTTAAGGTTACATGTATTAAGTATTCGAGACTTAGTCTCGCGAAAACGCAATCGCATAATACATTACAAATTTCAAACAACATTTTGGATGGAGAAATTTTAAACCCTTAGATTTATAGAACTAGAACGAACTCCAACAAGAAACACATTTAACTTTTATCCACATATAAAATGTTACACAAGTGTAAAATGCTATACATACCTGTAAATTCATGACAACCAAGTCGGCAGCTTAGCTTTGCATAATCTTCTGGAGGAAATAGAAATTAGGGAGACACTGAAGCAAAGAATGGGAGAGTCGAGAGTCTGAGTCCCAACCTCCGACTGTCCTATACTCGTAAACCCAAAATAATGTTTTTTTTCACAAACTTCACCAATCACTTTAAGTTCAAGGAAGCTCAATCCAGCCTACCCAACGTTCTACCTTTGCTTCTCTTGCTCCTACCTGTGAAAAAGGTGGAACCTTCGAGTGGCCCACCACAGAAAACAACGAGGAATTAGAGTGTTCAACCATTTCCTTTTATAGAAAGACATTTGGAAGTAACTCCATCTCAATTCCACAATATCCCGGTGCTCCTGAGTTGGTTTACCTTGCCTAGCTAGGTGAATGCATGTTTGTGTATTTCACATGATTACAAAAAAAATCATTTTATAATTTCTTCTACATACATAACATAAATATATCTGTCCAGGTGAGGGAAAACTGGGTATTGTTTTCCCGAGGTTTCTAGAGACTTTCAGAGATCATTCTTCATTATGAGGGCACTCAAGGTGTAGATAAGAGAGCCCATGGGAGGAAGAAGAAGAAGAAGAAGAAGAAGAGGACTCAAGTCCAAAGGTGAGGTGAGTGAGGAGGGGAGACGTAATAGCGATATTTGCAGGAGAAACCCACTAGTGCAATAATGATGGGAACGTTCCTCTCTAAATTGTAGCCATTGTAGACATAGGAAACCCTCATAAACAGCTCGGGCGCAAGAGTTACCATGTAAGCATCCCAACAAATTAAGTAATGATAATATTTAGTTAGTTATATTACAAATTCTTTCGTTTATTTTAGATATGACTATATGCATATTGTACAACCATTCTCTCTGGTTGGACCTCCATTTTAGTTGCCTTTGTCTCTACTGCCTAAGCCCCTTCCTCCGATGAGAGACGTAGAATAAGCAGCCTAGGTGGACCTTGGGAAACTAGGACTGCTAATTCAAATGATTCTGACCCCAGTAAATGAATGGAAATTTGAATAAATCCTAGAACCCTGGACTAACTAGTACAAGATATGATTCATGAGCACAAACAAAGGGCGGCGTGCTACTAGCATACTACCAAAGATCCGTCATCCCAGTCTTGTGGTGGTCATAATAGAAATTTCTAGCATTGGGTGAAACCCTGGTCTAGAGAAACTTGCATACCCATTGGACCAGGTTAGGTTCAAATCTAGCAAAGATTGCTCAATGCATTGTAAATTGCAACTTGTAAGTTGCAACCCAAAAAACAACACCATTAGTTTTCCTTACAGAGCCTTGACAGTGGAGGGTTATCAATTCAATTCACCATCCATAGATATGACTCATATGAGTATTTAATTTCACATCATATACTCAAATACTCAAGTGACTTGTAAGTTGTGAGATAACGTGACTCAGTGAACAATAAGATGATAGATGGAAAATCAAGTTGGCAGGTGGCATCATCTCATACCAGGATTTAATGAAGTTGGTGAATCAGTCATGCATGCTAATGCCATTAAATGCTTTGAAAGTGAACATCGAATCGTGAGTCACAATCCTGACTCACCGACTTGAACTTGGCACTAGGCATCCTAGTGTCCCACCGTGGTCTATGTCGATTGGGACTGAGATCCTCATCCATGATCCGACTATTCAAGGGTAGTTGGGAAGAATCTGAGTCGTGACTCTCCCATAGTCCACTGAATCACTGGATAGGCAAATTTTGTAGCTTCCCTTCTGTTGCAAATTTACCAAGGCTTACTCAATTTCATTATTGAAGTGTTGGAAATGAAACTAATTTTTTTTTGCATGGTAAAATTCCTTGTGGCCTTCTATGACGTTTAAAATGGCCTTTGAAGGGCTCTGAAGGATTCAAATTTGAATCCTGATAGTAGAGCAAAGTATATATCTTTTAATTATGTAATGGGCACCTTGAATATATCTCTTATGCTTATGTCTAAAAAGAGATGAATCTGGGTCATACTGAGTGAGTGAGCAGGATCGTTGCAATAAGGTAGATACATAGACTTTCCAGCATGAGGTTGGGTGTAGATGCTACTCTAACCTTTGGCAATATTAGGAAGGAGGGTGGCTAAGAAAGAAAATCTATGGGTTCCAATTCCAGGTCCAGATCAATTTGCATGTGGTCGGTTGGATCGACACAGCTTGAGACTCGCGAGCTAGTAACCTACAACATAGATGAGAGAGCACACAAGATGAGGTGATATCGGGAGTTGACTCAATGCCAACGGTTAGTGTCAATTCCCTAGCTAAATGATAAAAATTCATAGTAAAAATAAACTTATTAGTGATTTTAGCCTAGCTACATACGCTTCAGGCAAAATTTATCAATTCACACTAAACCAAGAAACTTTTAGGCAAAATTTATAAATTCGCACTAAACCAAGAAACTTACCAGGGATTTTGTAAGGGAAGAAGGTGATGTTGACTCTACAGCTGTAGAATTCGTGGCCCGTCTCTTCACGAGCCTCTAGGTTCTCTCCAGTGTTGTTTTATCTTGGCAGGGATGGTAATACAAAAATTGTAAACCCCCAATCGTGGTAAATATCCATACGAATCTCCTCAACGGTATCACATGTGGCCTCATAAATGACCAAAAATGCCACCCAATTCACAGTACTCGCCCTCATAACCCACCAAACCCTCCTAGCCTCCAGCCAACCCAAAATATTTGGATCCAACGGTCTGTTTGGACATGCTATTTAGCGCCAATGAGTTGGTTGAATAGTCATTAATGGAATTAGAGGATGAAATCTCCACGAGGTTCACGAAAATCTGCCATTATGCTGTAACAGAGGTGGGTGGAGAGTTGTTGGGTCGAGAGTTGGGTGGACAGCTCTATTTGTAGAATAGATTTTTTTGTTTTTGTTATATATTTTTTTGTTTTATTTTTATTATTTGATTATATAAATTATCTAGATTTTTTTTTGTTTTTGTTATATATATTTTTGTTTTATTTTTATTTTTTTATTATATAAATTATATAGTTTTTTTTGTTTTTTTTATATATATATTTCTTTTATTTTTATTATTTTATTATATAAATTATGTTAATTGGTTATATATTATATTTTTTTAATAATTATTGTATAAGTTGTTTAGGTTTATAAATGGAGTAGTCTACAGAGTCACCGATTTGGCCCGGAAGCAGGTCGTGAGTCACCACTTCTCGACCAAATCATCGACTTCGACTGGTACCAAAATATGATCAATACTCTTCGGGATAACGATTGGTGATAGCCACAGATGAGGGCCCTACATCCCCTTGAGAACCAACCATTTGAATGTGCCTCCTCCGCGTAGACTTAACAAATACATCCAATGCATGGCCAAAAAAACACATCAACTTCGGATCTGTCGGCTGAAGGTATCGTTCAACCCCTGATCTACAATGACATCTGCAACAAGTAAACCTCCTTGTAAAGTTTCATCACTTCTTCTATTAATGTCTGCTTTATTTTCCTTTGGAGCATGTGAGGAATGTTGATGTGCAAAAACCATTGACCTTTGCAAATAGTGGCATTATAGGAGGGTGCTCATGCTTTTCCCAAGCTGAAAGCTCAAAATGCAATATATGGTTATGAGCTCATAGGCTGGAGATGGTGATAATTGAGAATGTAAAGTGGAAGCAGTAACTCCGACAACATTGAGACCTGTAGAAATCCATAACAACCAATTATTGATTAGAGTGATGAAGATGATCGGAGTGGCAAGAACCATACCTTTAAAGCGCTCCAGCTGGTCACTGCGAGATCCTGAACCTACCTATTGTCTGTAAAAATAGGGTATCGAGTGCCAAAACAGGGGAGCAGGGATCGAACGATACCTTTAGCCCATAGATCCAAAGTGGATGTGTTTTTTTTTCCATGCATTGGATGCATTTGGTAAGTCTACGTGGAGGTGGCGCATGTGAATGGTCGGTTATCGGCTATGGTTCTTCTAGCTAGGTATCGATATGGTACTCATTCTAGTACCTAATTCATAATTGACGTAGGAACCTAATTTTCCTTTGGAACGCGCTTAGTCGGGTTTGCTTCAATGGTGCAGCAAGGATAAAGATGGTCAAGAGAAAATTCTTGCAATTGGTTTGGTGGATCTCTGAAGATCAAGGTGCATGGCACCAATATTACTAATACCAGGTGTTAGAGTTTACAAAATTTACACTTCATTGTCAAATTTGCAATTTTCCATGACACAATTAAAAATGACTAATTCATATTCTTCTAACTAGTCATTTTTTATGCTGTGACTAAATTAGTCATTTATGTTAGTCATTTTTAACTTTGTAACTTATTATCTAGTCATATTTGTTAACTGGTGACTAAATTAGTGGTTGATTTTAGTCGTTTATAGTTGGGTCAATCAAAATTGATCATATTTAGTAGTAAATCACTTGAAAAACCTGCGCTGACTAGAATTTTTAGTCGCCTAGTAGCTAATTCCTCATTTTGTACTAGTGATATGAAGATGGTTCGAATGCTTAAATCAAGATTTCTAACATGTGGCAAATCTAGCAGAAGAAATGTTATTTGCAAAGAAGTAGGGGTGGGAACAAGTGTTACATTCCACAAAAATCATTGCAAAGGTGATGCAGATAAACCAGCGATATTTAGATTTGTCACTGTTAAGGGAAGAGAGGTTCACTTTGAAGCTGGAAGTGCCACAAATGTAGAGCTTTGGGTACGTGGAATCAATATGATTGCCAAAGAAATGACTACTTTGAATGGAAATGCAGTCAATAAATTAAATTCTATAGGGAGGTAAATGTGGTCTTTGTTTCTTCATTTGGAATCAAACTCATCCAGTCTATAAATGAAAATCCATGGTTGAAATTGACTGAAAATGGTTGCTTTCTGATGCCATCCTCACACAAATGACATGATGTTGATTCTCAACCATACAGAAGCTTTAACAGGTTTAAATGAGTACTGTAAATGTAGAGTCCTGGCCTTACTTTGAATTAAGAGTGCATATGTAGCCTAGCATTTTCA
This sequence comes from Pseudotsuga menziesii, assembly GCA_001517045.1. NCBI lineage: Eukaryota > Viridiplantae > Streptophyta > Pinopsida > Pinales > Pinaceae > Pseudotsuga > Pseudotsuga menziesii. The sequence continues at coordinate 479,639 of LPNX010753152.1, forward strand.
ACTACCAATGCAGTTAAATGGATTTGAGGGTCTTGTGTGGTTGTTGAATTTTTTTTATTGGATTTGAATGGTAAAACATATCTTATTTGATTTACACATGTTTTTTGTGTCATGGTGGTGCCCCTCATTTAACTAAATGCTCCAAGTGGCATTTTCCTTTTATTAATATAAAATAATAATTTATTCTGCAAAGTGTCACTCACGCCTCTTGCGAGTATTTTTTTAATTTTTAAATAATTCTTACAAAAATAATTGTTGTTTTAATATTTTCACAAATACTAAAAGTATAATAATGTCTTGGGGATATCACATTTACCCCCCTATAGACCAATTAGATTTAACTTTTCTATCTATGAACAACGCTACGGTTTGACGTTTGTTTACTATCGAGAACAAGCACACTCGGTGACTCTAGTGATTACAATTTTTTCATATTGTACAGAATAAGTGGATCTAGATGCATGCATGCCACATTTTTATTTCCTTGCGCTACATATAGAAACATTATTAATTTTTTCATTACAAATCACGGGTTGAATTTATTTTGTAGAGTCACGCCTTAATATAGGAGATAAGAATGTGTTGTTAGGTGTGTTATTTCTTATGTGTGTTTTCTGAAAAAATAGGGAGCATCCTATTAGCCTATGTCGAGAAGAAACAATTTATCATTATGATTAACTATCCATCACCCTTGTGGAGGAGAGCACATCTTGTAGGAAGGAGAGCCACCATTCGATAAAGATGCAAAAATTCCCACCATCAAATATATAGTTTCCATATCAATTAAAAGAAATTACTCAAATCTGGTCATGAAAAATTGTTGCATGCAAGAGTAGCCCAGTTATCTTGGAACACTTCTTAAAGCCACGATATAAAAGAACACAATGTTTGTAATGGTGAAATAGATATGCAAAAAGAAGAAGACAGTGGTAGTTGTGTATATCCATTGTATTAGGATATTTGGTTATACAATTATATTTTAAAGATTCTGTTAATGTATTAGATTAGATTTGGTGTGTTAACAATATTCACATTTTTTCTTTTGCTACACGAGGTCAAGTTATTGTAAATCAATATGTTATGTTGTCCAATTAGCTTGGAAGTTGCAGCCTTAAGAAGGATCCCTCACTTGTTGTCGAGGTTATGAGACATGTGGATTGTCTAGTAATTGACTTCAGGATATTTCTAATTTGGGAGTTTAGGATATCTTTGATTGGTGGAATTTGGAAGCTCGAGAATCCAACTCAGGAATTATACCTTTATGAGGGTGATGTGACAACGCGGTGGAGTACAAGAATATGAATATTCAGAGAAAAAAATTTCTACTTCAAATGAATATATTGTTATCTTAAAATGGAAGCGAAGCAAATTCCTCCCTTTGGCCAGGCATTCCTCCTAAAGAAAATGTTACTTTTCGTCACTGTTGCATCTAAAGGTCCTCGCCCTCCCGATGGTCTTTAAAGCGGCTCATTAACCTCACTCCTCAATACTCCTCAAATAGGATGTTTCCGCCCTTCCCCTCCTTTCTCGGGAAGGAGATCCGCACCTTAATTTTTGGAAAAATAAATCGATCAATCACTCAGCTCAAGACTTACTCACTTATTCCAATCACCTATTTTAATTATAGCATTAAGATGATGTGTCGTATATTAAGTCTCTAGTTAATTAAATATTAGTTTAAATATTGTTACAACCAAAAGGTTATGGTAATATTACTTATGTAAACCATTCTCCAATGTAATAGGTTGGAGGAAAGGGTGGTTATACCCTATCTCTGTAGTTAGAATCCACTACAAAATATACAAGGTGTTCCTCTGGATTAACATGAGAGCAAAACAAAATCCAAATGGTTTCGTCATAAAGATTGTAGCAAAACAAAAGGAAATTGGTTTCTTCATAAACTGTGTATTGATAGAAGGGGTACCTCCTAGGGGACATGTAAAAATAATTCATTTTTTTTCATTTGAAAATGTAATAATATATCAATTTTTTATTATTTATTAAAAGCAAGGTTAGTGATAATACTTGCATTGTTCATATTTATATATTTTAATAAGCAAATGCTTTTACACTCATAGGTGTTTTTACTTGAGATTTTGGGGTGGACAAGCACCTACTTTTTTCTAGATAGCACGAGCATGAGACAAGTTGATTCTATCGGCGTTAGAAATTCAAAATAAAAAATTATTAAGTGATGCATGGATAAATAGTAGGTGATGCACGGATAACTTGTAATAGATAACATTTAACTAGAAGAAGAGGAGAACAAGTGATATTTTATTAGTGGCATTGAACTTGTGACCTATCGGTGTCTATGAGCCCCACATGTTACATTGGAGTGCTAGTATTGATATGGGTTAGTTACTTTCATAGAGATTTATCTCTTATAATTTGTGGGTGGACTACCAGCTATGATTTCCCTAGATTGAAGGAGGTTGAAACAAGTGTATTCTCCATATTGGCTTTGTGGGCATCATTCAAAATTCCAAGTACACCATTATTAAAAACAAATACAAGTAATATTTGGTAGTTGATGAATGTAACTATGGTAGGTTATGCATGGATAACTTAAAGCTAATGAATGGATAACTGGAAGTTTGTGCCAAAGAGAGACTGTGATAACATGTAGCTAGGCATGTATCCATGTAGCTACGGCATGGATAACCCATAGCTCAATCTCTTTAACATGACATACTTTCCAACATCAAAATAAATAATTATAATAAATATATATAAAAAATAAATGGTAGGTGGTGAATGGATAACTTGTATGAATGGATAATGAGAAATTGTGGCGAAGACAAACCTGTCCCAACTAGAAGAAGTTTGGTGATAACACGTAGTTGAAGCATGCATTAATGGTGATTACGAATAAGCATGGAGAGCAACACATAAGAATTAGAAAGGAGGGAGCGTAGTCTAGAAGCCTAACAAGAGTGGCTAAGTTTCATAAGAGCAACAACAATAAAAGATTCTGGAGCAACTATATCTCATTTAGAATTTATTTCTTCCAAGTGCCACAAGAAACCTCCTCCAAAATAAAAATATAATGAACGTCGTGACTTTGAAGACCATACAAGGTTGCACATGATGCCATTCCTTAGGAGCTCAAGAAATACCAAGAACTGAAATCCCTTTTTGGGGTAATCATTCTAACTACACACTGTGAAAGATTGAATTCTTGGAAAGGAAGAGAAATCTAAGTCATTGCAAATATTTCCATTTATCCTTTTCATTTTTGCAGTTATTTTGTAGTTATAAAAGATCATTTATGTAGCCTCTATTTAGTTTGTACGTCTCTCAAAAAATTGAAAATCTAAATCATTGCTAATATTTACATTTCTCCTTTTCATTTTGTTTCTACTTCTTTCATTTTGCCTCTAATTCAGCAAATTTGGCTTGAATTTCATTTGTCGACTTCAAAACAGTAGCCTCCATTTTCTTTTTATCAAGGTTCACAGCTTTGCACTCATCTTATTTAGCAGAAATTTGGGAATTGAATCTTTCATCAGCTTCCAACAATTGTTCTTTTGCTTGAGAAATCGCAGCTTAGTATTCTCCATATTTCCTTTCATGCTCTTTTTCCATCGTTGCATTTTGTTCAATTAAATCCTCCATCCTCTCTTCTATGCTTACAGACACAGCTTCCAATGCTTGCTTTTCATCTTCCATCCTAAGATGTTTTTCACTGTACTCATTCATATGGGCCTTAAGATACTCCCCTTCATTCTTTAGCTCTCTGTTTGTATGGCTGAGTGACTCTTTCTCGTTAGCCATCAACAGGAGGCTTGTCTGTAGCTCTGCAATCCTGCTCAACAGGTTCTCCTTCTCGAAATTAAGAGCTTCCTCTACCATTTGCCTATTTCTACTGATTTCTACATTCTCCTTTTTCGCTGCTACAATTTGTGCTAAGAGAATATCATTTTCCAATTTCCGAACTTTATTTTTTGTCTCTAATTCTACATATCTCACTTCAATTTTATTTTTCAACTCCAAAACAGTAGCCTCCAGACTCTTTTTTATCAAGACTCATTGCTTTACAGCCATCTTCTTTCGTAGAAATTTCAGTATTGAATCTTTCCTGAGCTTCCAGCAATTGTTTAGCTGCATGAGAAATCGCAGCTTGGTGTTCTACATACTTCCTTGCATGCTCTTTTTCAATCGTTGCATTTTGTTTAGTTAAATCCTCCAACCCCTCTCCTATGCTTCGAGACACTGCTTCCAACTATTGCTTTTCATCTTCCACCCTAACGAGTTTTTCACTGTACTCATCCAAATGGGCCTTCAAAGACTCAGCTTCAGTACTTATTTCTCTATTTCTTTCACCCAGTGACCTTTTCTCATTGACCGCCAGCTTGAGGTTTGTTTCTAACTCTGCAAGCCTGCTCAACAGGTTCTCCTTCTCCCCATTAAAAGCTTCATGTGGCATTTGGCTACTTCTAGTGATCTCGAAAGTATCCTTTTCGGCTGCTGCAATCTGTGATAAAAGCACATCCTTTTCCTATTTCCATCCTTTATCACTTTCCTCTAATTCTGTAGATCTCGCTTCAGTTTGATTTTGCAACTGCAAAACAGTAACCTCCAAATTCATTTTATCAAGAGTCAGTGCTTTACACTCGTCTTCATTCGGTGAGATTTTTCTTCTGAATCTTTCCTCGGCTTTCATTATTTTCTTGCATGATTGACAAATGGCAGCTTCGTGTTTGGCATCCTTCCTTCCAAGTTCTTTTCTGAATTCTTTTTCAACCTCCTTCCATTATTCAGTCTTTCTCCTTGCAGCTCCTATTTCAGATTACATTTCAGTAACATTTGTTGTCAAAACATAGTTTTCTTTTCTTAAGCAATCGATTAGTTTAACAACATTGGCATTGAGTATAATTTATCATCTGCTATGGGGAATGAGGGTACATGTACAGCCTTCCATTCTTCAGTCTTGCTCGGATCTCTTTGGCTTGCCCTTCTTGTTATTGCATGTCATCTTGTTCACCGACGACGAGACCTACCTGCCCAAGAACCACACATTTTATAAAGCAAATCCAAATCCAGCAGTTTGCATAATTTGACGTTTGTCACGGACAACCCTTAATTGCCATAAATTCCAATTTTTAGTGATAACAAAACCAAGAAAATTAAAAAGGAGTCCAATAATGTAGAAAGAAATAGGATTTGAAATTTCTGGAAATTGGAAAAGAAATAAATAATAATTAAGTAATCAGAGAGCAACAAAGCATGCACAAAGCATGCACAGTAGCATAGACTGAAGGTGAGACTAACGCTCAACACAGCTTGATTATTCATAGGTAATGGTTACAGATATATAGGTTTAGAGAGCCTTCAATAGAGCCCTACAATAGTGGATCTGGAACTACACGTATACAAACAACATAGCAATATACTAACATAAGTATTTCTCCATTATTATTCTAACATTCCCCCTTAATGGAGAAATAGACTTTCAGCAAATATGCTTGCATGATTTGTAGCTCCCCTTGAGAATCGTGCAACTCCTTCTCTGAATCGCACAAATAACCATGACAGGAAACTATTGTCAATTGAGATTAATGCATTGTCATTAGAAGCAATGAGATTGATCAACAAACATCGCTCAGGAGGAATCTTCTTAATAATTTCACTTGAATTGTCCACACCAACCGTAGGCAAATAAATGCTGGCAAAAATTCTTCCATGAGGCATAGGCTATCACTTATGCTGGCTAATTTTCTGATAGGTGGATCATTCACACTAGAACCGGCAAGTATGCATCCAAACTGATTATCCCAAACCTTTTCATCAAAGTTCGATTGATCATTAAGCTTGGAAAGTCCAACAGTGAAATTATTAGGTGCACTAGTCGCTACATTCTGGAAATATGGCGCTTTAGCTAATGTAATAGCAGAGACCAATGGAACTGAATTGATGCACATTTCATCAAATGCATTTACGTTCTCCATATCTTCAATAACTTGCTCTTGCTCCAGCGGAATCTCTTCATCTCCTTCTTCATCTACAAATGAATCTTCAAAGATGCTTTCAAAAGCAAGTCTCATGAGGAAGTCCATTTTGAATGGAATAATTACCTTCAACACTGAAGATCGCAGCAACAAAATACAGTACCGCACCCCTGAGTACTCGTGAAATGCGGTAGTACCGTTCTCTTGCCCACTGACGAACCGCGGTAGTCTGAGTTCATGGGCAGTGCACAGCTCAACCTCCTGCGCTCTCTTATAGAAAATTGAGACTGCTTTTCTTCTTCAGCTGATAGGCGGTGCCAAGAATTCTCACCAGGCTCTACACGGTGATGGGTGCTCTCCTCTAGGACACTTTAAATATGATTCAATAGCTGCACTGTCGACCTTTTTACATACAGGTCATTCTCCTCCAGGAAACTTCAAATACAGCAGAGGAATTTGCTGCTTCACTCACGGTGGATCTCATAGACTCCACGCCCACACAGCCCAGCAGTCACACTCTCACGCGGATGGTAGCAGCAAATGGGCAGCGCTCTTCCCTTCATGCCCAACACTCATGCTAACACCAGCCAAAAAATTCCTTCTCCACATTTTCCTTCACCAAACAAATGCTTTCTCCACGAGACTTCAGGCCGATGACTTCTCCACGGGGACAAATTCGATGGAAATGAGAGTAGAATTAACTCCACACGGCAGGCGGCTCCACTTTACATAGGCCTGTCGATCTTCTCAACGGTTTCTCCTTCACGCGGCAGCTGGGCGACTGGATACTTTCAACAGGTCACGTCTCTCTGACAGGAGCTTTCAACAGGTCACGTCTCTCTGCCTTCACATAAACATGCGATCCGACCTTTTCTTGTCACGATATCGGATCCCACGATTTCCACAGTCTGCTTCTTCTCCACACACTGGCAGCTGGGTGTGTTCCTCCAACCTCAGCTCTGATACCAAATTAAGTAATCAGAGAGCAACAAAGCATGCATAGTAGCATAGACTGAAGGTGATACTAACGCTCAACACAGCTTGATTATTCATAGGCAATAGTTACAGATATATAGGTTTAGAGAGCCTTCAATAGACTCCTACAATAGTGGATCTGGAACTACATGTATACAAACAACATAACAATATACTAACATAAGTATTTCTCCATTATTATTCTAACAATAATGTATTGAATTAAACAGAAATGTGAATACCTCTTTCTTGGAAGTAAATGGATATACTATGCAGGAAACTGCAATAGACCCTGAAAAAAAATAGCCTCTTTTATTTTGTGCTGCAACAAATCTAATAAATTCCATAGCTAAATTATCATACAGTTGGAAGAACTATAAAACCACCTCTTTTATTCCGCGCTGCAACAAACCCAACAAATTCCACTGCAAAGTTCTTAGACAATTGGAAGAACCAAAGGACAGACACTATTGTTAGGTGCATTTCATATAGATTTGGCTCATGTATAAATAATCAATGGAAAATTTTTCACTAGTGGTTACCATTTAGAAAAAAGTCTTCAATGGGATTTCACTTTAAGAAACCTTTTCAATGGGATTTCAGGTTTTGTTATTGATCTTGTTCGGTAGAAAAAGTGAGGTGAGGGGTTTCAATCAGACTTTCCCTTTTATTATTGATATTCTTTGGGTGGGAAAGAGGGCACTCAATGCAAGTTGTTAAAGTAGAGATGAAGTTAAGATTTTTTTAATCTTGGGATTATTTGTAAAAATAATTAATTTAATTAATGTGGTCTAAGGTAAAAGTAGTCAGGTGGTTTATAGCCCAATATGAGGCTAGATGTTATCAATTAGCCTAGCTTGTGTACCAAAAACTGAATCAATGCAAGTAAGTGTCAAAGTAGTGGTGAATTTAAGGGGGTTTTACTGTTGGAGATTATGTGATCTAAGGTAAAAACACGTAGAGAGGTGGCTTTTCGCCGAACATAGCCCAACATGGGTAAAACATTATCAGTTTTCTTAGGTTGTGTACCAAAAATAAAATGCAATTAAAAAATTTCATGTTGGTTTATAAATAAAAAATTAGAACAAAAAAAAGCTGTTAAAAAAAGATATGTTGTCTCTGAAAAAAAATTAGCCCACCTAAAGGGATAAAATTTATTTAAGGGTAAATTTTTGGAGGTGTAAAAATTATAAAATTAAAAAAAAATCAAGCATCAATGAATTAGAAAATTAGATCTCTCTAGTGGTTGATAGTTGAGTTTATAATGGATCTATGTTGGCTTAGTATTAATCACCTTATTGTAATGTGGTAGGGTTTGCTTCATATTTAGCTCCAATATATATTATGAAGTAATATGCAATTTTAGTCTTAGCTTTTCCATGTAAATGTGTAGTGGAAAATATAATAATCAAATAGCAAAAAATATAAAATACAATTAAACGTGCTTCATTAAAATACCTCTACATGAACATGCCCTCAAACCACCACACTAAGATTTCTTTGGTCTAAAATTTCTAAACAAATTCAAGGAAGGTAAGAAGATCCCATTATGCACTAGAGAAGGCTTATCAAAATCATGGGCTATCTACAATGACATGTAGTTGCACCTTTGTGGGATGGATGCCATTATAACTGTTGAGAACCATGGATGGGTCATTGAGACTTGGTCATCATCAAAGGATGCAAAAAGGTCCATTTTGACGTTTTTGTAATGTCCTCTTCTACTTAACCACCAAAACACCTTCGAACATATTTAATTCCCATAGGATCGAGCGAGTACTACATGAAAAGGGAATTGAGTGAGGAAATTTGATACCTAGAGCATAAGAGAGCATTCATGCAGTATTAAGTCATGAGTATGGTATAGAAAACCTTATTTCTTTAGGTTTAAAGTGAATGAGAAATTAGAATTGCATGCATAAAAAAAGTAAAATGCAAACCCTAAAAGTGACATGCTAAGCTATATAAGAAGTGTCATTGAACCAAATGGATTATCTATGATTATTATTATTAAGTTTGGTTTGTATAGCATCAGTAGCAGGCGCCACAACAACAAGTTGGGGTTGGAGACGAAGGTCATAAGCTAACAAGGTGTTTTAGCACCGAAATCTATGTGCCCTAATCAATTGAGGATAGATCATCCACATCAATCACCGGTTATTCATCATATTAATTGCTCATTTTTAGAAGAATCTATACACTCTACTTGATGATTATTAGTTCATTGTTTGCATAACCAGAGCAGCCAACAACATACTCATGGAAGAAGGGACACGTCACTATCGAGAGCATTTCAATTCACTAGGTTCCTTAAGGGAGGAAAAAACTTTGCATGTGTCTTCTTACCTTTACCGGAGGCCTAGAGCATCACTCCTACAAATTTTCAGCAGTTAAAAAACTACTCCCTAAAAAACGTCAATATCATCACAAGGAGGGAACTCTTGTAGCTCGGCGTCAACTTCAGGATAGGAGCACTACTATCTTATCTATCTAGCATAACCTGCATGCATCTTATCTGTTGGTGGACTATCAACAATATTTTCGGTGGTATGTGTACATATTCTTACTAAAAGTTTTTTCCCTATTATCTCTTGAGGTTAGCTATTTTTTAGGGTCACTTGGTACAACACTTTTTGCATGTACATTTTATTCATCTTTATAGAAAATCTTGAGTGTCTGAACCACAAACATAGTAGCAAAGTACACTAGAATATCAATTGGGATATTACCATTTTTTTTTTCGAGGATCCTTTTATAGGTGGTTTCTATACTTCAAAGTTGATATGAGTGCCATGAGTAGGATTTATGTAAAAAATTGGTTGTTGAGACATAAACATGGTAAATAGGGAAACACTATCCATATTCTCTAATTACACATGTTTTTGTATGGATCATTGTGAACAAAACCTATAAACCATAATACAGTCCCTCTTTAGGGTGCCTCGGCATTTGCGTTGAATTTATGCTCCATTATGAGATATTTGGCACTATAGATGGCTCTCGACTCCTTGAACATACTTTTGTAAGAAAATTAAGAGCATTAAACCCCAACTTTTACTTCGTAGGATTACATAGAAAAATCCTCAAACCACCACATTTGAACTCTGTATGGTATTAGTCACCTCGAATTGAGACATGGGCACAATGATTAGGTTATTTGTGGAAAGATAATATTGCTATAGGTATAATGAAGATCATGTAAGTAAAACAAGGGCCTTGTGCCATAAATGAAGCTTCTTTCTCTCAATCACCATGAAATGCACTTACACCCACAAAGCATGTCTATTTTTCAGGATCTATCCACCATAAGTGGTTCATTCTTAACTTCAATCGACAACCACACTTTTAGAAGAGGTTGATTGAATTTCAATCATGGTTGAATTCAATGCATAGTTGAGTTTTAAGCAAGGTTGCTTTTAATCCATGTTTGAAATTTAAGGAAGGTTGACTTCAATCAATGGTTAACTTCAATCTGTGGTTTACTTCAAAACCTGCTTAGCTCCAATCCAAGGTCGACTTAAAACCATGGTTGACATCCATTCAAGGTTGACATTAATCATTGGATGACTTCAATCCATAGTTGACTTAAAGCAAGGTTTACTCGAATCCATAGTTGAATTCAATCTAAGGTTGACTTCCATTCATGGTGTACTTCAATCCAAGTTTTACTTCAATCTATGGGTGACTTCAATCAAAGGTTGACTTCCATCCAATATTGACTTAAATTTTGACTTTAACACAAGGATGAATTGAATCCAAGGTTGACTTAAATTTTGGCTTTAATCCAAAGATGACTTCTATCCATAATGACCATTTTAGAAGAGGCCAATTGACATTAAGCCATGGTTGAATTCAATCCATAACTAAAGTTTTATGAAGGTTGACTTCAATCCAAGGTTGACTATAATCCAAATGTTGACTACAATCCATGGCTAACTTTAAGCTATGGTTGGCTTCAATCCAAGGTTGGCTTTACACCTTGGTTCACTTGAATCCACAGTCAACTTTATAAGCAAGGTTGGCCTCAAACCATGGTTAAACTTAATCATTGGGTGACTTCAATGCACGATTGCCTTCCATCCATAGTTAAATTTTAAGCAAGTTGAATTTTTCCAAGATTGACTTCAATCCATGGTTGAATTCAATCCATAGTTGACTATTAAGCAAGGTTGAATTCAATCCAAGGCTTCTTTCATTCCAAGGTTGACTTCAATCCATCGTTGGCTTTAATCCTTAAATCTTAGGTTGACTTCAATCCATGGTTGACTCTAATCCAAGGATGACTTGAATCAAAGATTGACTTCACTACATAGTTGAATTCAATATAATGTTGAATTCAATCCAGGGTTGCCTTCAATCCATGGTTGACTTTAATCCATGCTTTCCTTCAATCCAAGGTTGAATTAAATCCATGGTTGACTCCCATCCATAGTTTAATTTGAAGCAAGGTTTGCATCAATCCAAGTCTGACCTCGATCCATTCTTGAATCCAATACAAATGTGGCTTCAATCTAAGGTTGACTTCAAGACAAGGGTGACTTCAAGCCATGGATAACTTCAATCCATTGTTGACTTCAATCCAACGTTGAATTCAATCCAAGGTTGAATTAAGATTGACTTCAATCCATAATTGAATTCAATCCATTCTTTACTTCAATCCACAACCACCCTTTTAGAAGAGGTTGATTGATTTTGTGTAATAGACCCAAACTCACTTTATGCAATTAATTATGAAAACATGGAAAATGAAAGAAAAAAATTCCTTCTTTGCCATACAACCAACTCATTATAATGGCTTCCATAAAAATATATATATTTTTTTAAAACATTGACATGGAAAAATATTTAGTTAACATTTTCATTCCCCAAATATATAGTTTATATAAGAACATAATATTTAATTAAAAATTTAATCCTTATGCTTATAAATCTTCTTAATGAACTTGTCTAGATAAACCATTATCGTTTAGCCATAATTTCACATATCTTAATGTACATTTAGAACACTTAAATGTATATACTAATATTCCCATTTATAAACAATATAAAAAATTTATTTACTAATAAATGGGTATATAATGTACAATAATCTTTATAATACATATATGTACTACAATACATCATATATATATATATGTGTATGTGTGTGTGTGTTAATGCTTCAAAAATGGAGATAATATGACACATATAACCATCAAAGACATTATTTCATATATGAAATACATCCTCTTCCAAAGTACACACTCCTATATAATTCACCATGTTCAATTCTTCCATAAAATTCTTACTTCGATATTTTCAAGACAAAAACATATTTATAATATAATCTTCTCAATATGAATAATGCATAAATTATACTTCAAGTCATTGGGTATTAAGTATACAATTTATAATTTGAAATTCTACTCATTAAAAAATAAGCACATAATTTTGTAATTCTTCCAAAAAATGAGTGATCTAAATCACCATTTTATTTCCTATTCCTTGGTACTTACAAAATACATATATAATCTTCAAAGAAATACACACATAATTTTGTAATTCTTCAAAAAATTGAGTGATCTAATTCGCCACTTTATTTCCTATTTTTCCGTACTAACAAAATACATATATAATCTTCAAATTTTACACCTAACATATGTGAATCCATTTACTTCCTCCATGCATATATTATATCTGCACAATATATATTTAAAAGTGCAATCTTTTCCACACAAAACCCACAAGACATAAATCAAATGCTACTATTGCGCATGACTTTATCCTTGTTGATTCATACCCCAAACATGGGTTCACACATCATCTAGGCCTTCTAGAATATATGTGTATGTGATTCAATATTAAATAGAGATCATTAAAAGCCATTAGTTGACCAAAATAGCAGTTGTGGTTTATATCCAAACGGTGGAGGCTCAACGATATAAAAGGGAATTCACTTGTCATCACCGAAATATGATTTGCATGTTGATTCAATAGTTTGTAACTTGGTAGAACAAACAAAATCAAAAGTGTGGTAGGATACAAGTGACACATAAGATTCTGAGTCAAAAATCTCATCATTCAAAGAATTAAGATCCAGTAAGAGGTGGACATGAAGAGGTAAATAGGGATGACATTTTTATTAACAAGAAATTTGAAAACAGGAAGATCATGGCATTGCCATGTTAGATTTTCCATGAGAAAAACATTTTTAAGATGAGTGGTTCTCTCAAGTTCACTAAAAAAATTTGTGAAGAAGAGATTCTAAGTATGGAACATTATACCAAGGGAAAGAGAAGGACCCTGCTACAAAAATCCAGAGAAACGGAGGAATGCCTCGTTGACTAAAAATGGATGGAAAGAAATCATTCACGAACTAGAGGTTTAGGAGAAAATTATATGGTGGTCTACTATAGATAAAATTTGGGAGTCAATACTATTATCCTATCTCTAGATTCCAAAATAACGGAGACTAGAAAATCAATGGATCTAAAATAAAAATCGAAGGGTTGTTTATTTTATTTTATTTTACAGGAATGGAAACGAACAAATAACCATTCCCATTCGATGGTTGCAGGATTATGGGGGTTTACCTGTAATCTTAGCATAAATGGAAACAAATCCATCGATGGATTAGAGGCACTTGCTGGAAAACAAAAAAATACTTCGAGAATAAGTTCCTCCCAACAATATAAGAGAGTAGCGCCATTGCTAGCTCAACTCCACCCTCGCAATGGATCACCACCATGCACACTAGAACACCACGTGAATATTCCATGCAGAACTCTCTCTCAGAGTCTGTAACAAACTCAATGATGAATATATGAAAGAAAGAAACAATCAACACATGCACTCACAACACAGTTTCTCAATGCACAACACAATGTCCCGTGATATCTCAATGCACCAATGTATATATAGCTTTTGCCTAGGTCTTGTGTCATCCCAATCAAATATCAATCAATCATTCAATCCCTATAATTGAGGGTCTTGTGTGGTTGTTGAATTTTTTTTTATTGGATTTGATTGGTAAAACATATTTTATTTGCTTTACACATGTTCTGTGTGTCATGGTGGTGCCCCCTCATTTAACTAAATTCTCCAAGTGTCATTTTCCTTTTATTAATATAAAATAATAATTTATTCTACAAAGTGTCACTCACGCCTCTTGTGAGTATTTTTTAATTTTTAAATAACTCTTACAAAAATAATTGTTTTTGGAATATTTTCACAAATAGTAAAAGTAAAATAATGTCTTGGGGGTATCACATTTATCCCCCTGCTCTTAAAATCGTCCTTGGTGTTCTTTTATTATGATATCTCTTTCTCTTTCCATAACATGGAGGGACATGTCTCTCACATTTTAACCTCTATTTCTCATGTCATCCCTTCAGGTATAAGGTGTTTTCATTGCACTTATATTTGAACAATGGCCCAATTCGATAGCATAAGCTCCTTCGTGTTGACGATGCGTAAAGGTTCTATTTGGAACTTTCCCTCGGGTTCCATTGTAATGATATTCCAATAAATTACATGATTAGCATCATGTACATATCATTTTGATAAGGAAACATGAAATACATTGTGTACTTTTATACTAGGGGGGAGTGCAAGCTCATAGGATACCGACCCTTTCTTAGCTAACACTTCAAAAGGTGCACAATACTTGGGCACCTGCTTGAAGAAATTTCCAAAGCTCAAGGTACTCTTGTTTGGTTTTTCCTTTAGATACACAAGATCTCCAACATTGAAATCTCTTGGAGTTCTTTTTAAATCCTCATAACTCTTCTATCGATCGTGGGAAACTCTTACGGTTTGTTGCACTTCCTTCACTATATGTTCCATCTCTATCATAAAACCATAGAATCCATAATAAAAGAAAAATATTTGCTTAACTATTTATTCTATATTTGTCGCAGCATGTAACTATTAGTCGTGACACTTTTATATCCATGTCACATATATTTTATGCATGTGATTTTAACTTCATATGTTTGACGTGTGTAGACCCAGAGCCAGGCCCTTCGTTGGCATTGCCTTCAAGTAGCGATGACTTGGTCGCAATTTCTCCAAGGTTATGTTTTCAGTCTTTTAAGTTTATTATTAATCGTTGGAATATGTGTGTGTGATTCAATATTAAAGAGAGATCATTAAAATCCATTAGTTGACCAGAATAGTAGTTGTAGTTTATATCCAAATAGTGGAGGCTCAACGATATAAAAAGGAATTTACTTATTAACAAAATATTATGATATGTGATCATCGAAATATGACTTGCATTTTGATTCAATAGTTTGTAACTTGGTAGAGCAAACAAAACCAAAATTGATGTAGGCTACAAGAGACACATCAGATTCGGAGCCAAAAATATCGTCATTCAAAGAATTAAGATCTAGGAAGAGGTAAATAGGGATGACATTCTTATTAACCAAAAATTTTAAAACTGGAAGATCATGCCACTTCCAGGTTAGATTTTCCACAAGAAAAACGATTAGTGGTGAGTCTCAAGCACAATAAAAAGTTTTGCAAAGAAGACATTCTAATTATGGAACATCATACTAGAAAAATCCAGAGAAAATGAGGAATGCCTCCTTGACTAAAAATAGTCGAAAACAAATCATTCACGAACTAGAGGTTTAGGACAAAATTGCGAAGTGGTCAACTATACATAAAATATAAGAGTAAACAGTATTAGCCTATCTCGAGAGTCCAAAATAATGGACACCAGAAAATAAATGGATCTAATTATAAATCGAAGGTTTGGTGTTTTTATTTTATTTTATAGGAATCAAAACCAACAAATAACCATACCCATTGGATGGTCGGGGGGTTTACCTATCATCTTAGCATTAATGAAAAAAAATATGAGTAGTGGGTTGATGCTTTTAGGCAATAGTTCAACCACAAAAATATGTTAGTCTAGATCGGATTTGATTATAATATTTGAATTGAACACTTAGTTCATAAAGGACATGTAATAACTTGTCTCAATATGTATCATAATAAATTTTGGTTTTAAATAAAAATACCTGCAATCTCAACTCTTCAAAAGAATCAAATCAAGACAATTGCATAAAAATAAAATGAAACATGTTCAATAAAAATACTTTACTATTTTCTAATTGTCTATTCTAGGGTTTCATGGCTCATATAATTTAGTAAACAAAAATATCGGATTAAGATAGAAAATACATCATAGTCACAATAATATGTTGATAAAGTAATTTAAGAAAATTTCATAATCCAATTAAGAGTTTACTCATAGGGAATCCATCGATGGATAAGAGGTACTTTCTTGAAAACAAAAAGAATACTTGGAGAATGAGTTAACCTCCCAGCAATAGAAGAGAGTAGTGCAACTGCTAGATCAACTCCACCCCCGAGATAGATCACCACCATGCACGCTAGAACACCACAAAAAGATTGCATGTGGAACTCTCTCTCAGAGTCTGTAATGATATCAATGATAGATTTATGAAAAAGAGAAACAATCAACAGATGCACTCATAATATAGTTTCTCCATGCAAAACATAGTGTCCCGTGGTATCTCAATGCACCAATATATATATATATATATATATAAATTTTCCCAGGTCTTGTGTCATCCCAATGATCCATGAGATGGAGATCAGTGGCCACCCACCTATTCCACTGGCTCAAAACAATTGTCCATTGTGGCAGTTTCCTAGTTATTTTTTGGCAGTTTTTCGAGTCCTAAACTTCTGGGGCCGTTTTGAGGCCTTAAACGATGTTTTTTGGAGATTTGGGGCCAATTGGTTGCCATCGGCATGCATTTGGCCGACCAAAAGTTGTAAAGCTTAGACAGAATTTTCCAACGAGCTATCAAACGCCCAAGTCGAAGATCGTATGCAAAAGTTATGACCCCAGGAAGTTGACTGTTCAACTTACCACCTTGGGGCCGCAAACTTTGTGACGTTTCATCTTCTAGGGTTACATTTTGGACTTTTGGGGTTCTCACCCTCATTATTATTATAAATAGGCGCATTTGGCCTCATTTTGTATGAAGCTTAATATGAATGAGTGTAGCGGTCACATCTCTTCTCAGAGATAGCTACCACCATTCTAGCGATTGTATTACAGTCTGTTCTATTTCCACCATTTAATAGAATATGTGTTTACTGTATCTCTGTTATCTTTGCAAAATGTCTCTGATTATTATTATGTGTATGTTCTTTAATTTCGTTCATGCATAAATCCGGATCAACGGTATCAGAGCAATTTTCTCTTTGATTGTTTCTCTGCGCATGTCCCCGACGAGGTCCGAGTACAGAGAGTTTGGTCTCGAACTAGTTTCACTTGATCATTCTCCCCGTCCCAAACGACCTCCCATGGCAGAAGAAAAGAAAGACAACAGATCAGGAGATCCTATCAAGTCGCTGCTCGAGGAAGCCCTCGACCGACAAAGGAACGAGATGATGGATAGTTTCACCCAAATCCTTTGGCAAATGTTAGCCGCGACAAGTGCATCTTCAACGAGTAGCCAGTTCGGGGATGCAAATCCCTTCAAGGTACAAGTTAACTTTGTTATTCCTTTATTTGAAGGCAATATTGATGCAGATGCTGTGGATAATTGGTTGAATGTTCTAGAAGGGTATTTCTCTGTCCACAATTTTTTCGACAAAGAAAAGATCACCTTTGTGCTCCTTAAGGCAGTCCCCCATGTCCAAAATTGGTGGGGTACTTATTGTGAGAAAAAATCATCAGATGAGTCTAGAATGTTTGAAACAAATCCCACATGGGCCTCTTTCATAGATGCTGTCAGGGAACAGTATTACCCTGTGGGAAAATATGATGGCTAGTACACAAAGTGGACCATTCTGTGTCAAGAAAGGGACCAGACAGTGTCAGAGTACACCAACAAATTTCATACCCTGCAGACAAATCTGAGTATCAAAGACTCCGAGCGGCACCTAATCCTGAAATATCGCAGTGGTCTACATTGGTACATCTGAACTGAGATGGACTTCCTCAACATCTCTTCACTTGGATCTGCCTATCGATATGCTGTCAAAATCGAGGAGAAATTTCAACAAAAGAACAAGCGAGACTCTGGACCTGCGAATCCACCATAGAAGCAAGGCAAGGAAAACCCTGGCCCGCAAAACACAACAAAAGAAAATGACAACCAGTCCCTGCCATAAGCAAAGAATGGAGATCGAAAGACAAAGGACACTGGTAAGTGGTGCGAATTTCATAAAATCCCTTGGCACAACACTGATGAATGTCGCTCAAAGCAGTCATTATTGGCCGAGATAAAATCTTCAGAATCAGATCCTGATTCTGATTCCAAACCCAATGCCACAGCCACAGACAATGGGAGGCAGATCATTGATGCAGACCCCACTACCACTGTTGCTACTACACAGATTCAACTAGAGGATCTTGAAGAGTCAGAGGCAGAGGAGCGCCTATTCCACTCGCAGATGTGGGTGAAGGGAATGCCTCTACATTTTGTTGTCGACAACGGTAGCCAAAAGAACTTGATCTTAGCAGAAGTCGTCAAGAGATTGGGGCTTCCGACAATACCACACCCACAACCTTAAAAAATAGGTTGGCTAAGCCAAGGACGCAGTATCCACATTACTTAGCAATGCCTCCTACCATATGGCATCAATCCTTTCCAAAACGAGGTATTGTGTGATGTGGCCCCACTTGAAGTCTGTGATGTTCTTTTAGGACAACCATATCTGTGGAAGCGTCATGCCGTATATGAGTCACGTCCTCGCAGTGTCATTATTACTTTGGGAGAAAAACTCTATCGAATATCAGAGACCATTCCACCTAACAAAGTCTCTCAAGGTAGGAAGATAAGTTCCCACATCAGAAAATTATTCCTCTTCACAATTGCGTCTGAATGAGAACATAAGTTCACAGAGACCTCCACACCCTCTGCATAGGGTGTCTCTGCTCATCAGACACAAGAAGAAAACAAATCCGTTCTTTCCTCATCCATCAGAGTACCTCTACGATGCAAGGCCACGCATTCAAGGTGCTCATCCAAAAACAAATCATCCACACAACAATTAGAACCCTCCCGGGATGCCAAAGAAAAGCAGCCTCTTCACTTCAACAAATGTCGCACCAAGAAATCAACTCAACACACAGTTCGAGATATGATATGGGATTCGAAGCAATGGATACCATTACTTCCTTAGGAGGGAGGATTGATCCAGATGGAGATCGGTGGCCACCCACCTATTCCACTGGCTCAAAACAATTGTCCATTGTGGCAATTTCCTAGTTATTTTTCGGCAGTTTTTCGTGTCCTAAACTTCTGGGGCCGTTTTGAGGCCTTAAACGATGTTTTTTGGAGATTCAGGGCCAAATGGTTGCCATTGGCATGCATTTGGTCGACCAAAAGTTGTAAATCTTAGAAAGACCTTTCCAATGAGCTATCGAACGCCCAAATCGGAGATCGTATGCAAACGTTATGACCCCTGGAAGTTGACTGTTCAACTTACCACCTCGGGGCCGCAAACTTTATGACGGTTCATCTTCTAGGGTTACATTTTGGACTTTTGGGGTTCTCACCCTCATTATTATTATAAATAGGCGCATTTGGCCTCATTTTGTATGAAGGTTAGCACGAATGAGCGTAGCGGCCACATCTCTTCTCAGAGATGGCTACCACCATTCTAGCGATTATATTACAGTCTGTTCTATTTCTGGAATTTAATAGAATTTGTGTTTACTGTATCTCTGTTATCTTTGCAAAATTTCTCTGATTATTATGATGTGTATGTTCTTTCATTTCGTTCACACATAAATCCGGATCACCCAATCAAATATCAATCAATCCTTCAATCTCTGTACTTGAGTATCTTGTGTGGTTGTTGAAATTTTTTATTGAATTTGATGGGAAAAGCATATCTTGTTTGCTTTACACATGTTCCATGTGTTATGGTGGTGTCCCCTGATTTAACTAAATTCTCCAAGTGTCATTTTCCTTTTATTAATATAAAATAATAGTTTATTGTGCAAAGTTTCACTCACGCCTCTTGTGAGTATTTTTTATTTTTTAAATAACTCTTACAAAAATAATTTTTTTTGAAATATTTTCACAAATAATAAAAGTAAAATAACGTCTTCGCGGTATCACATTTATCCACATATTCTCATTGTCTTTGGTGTTCTTTTATTATAATCTCTCTTTCTCATTCAAAAACATGGAGGGATATGTCACATGCATTTTATCCTCAATTTCTCATGTCACTTCTTCAGGTATACGGTGCTTCCATTACACTTATATTTGGACAATGGCATGATTCGGTAGCATAAGCTCCTTCATGCCGAGGATATGTAAAGGATCTAACTAGAACTTTCCCTTGGGTTCTAATGTAATCATATTCCAATCAATTACATGAGTAGCATCATGTTCATATCCTTTTGATAAGGAAACATGAAATAAATTGTGTACTTTTATAATAAGGGGGAGTGCAAGCTCATAGGCTACCGATCCTATCTTAGCTAACTCTTCAAAAGGCGCACAATACTTGGGCACCAACTTCAAGAAATTTCCAAAGCTCAAGGTAATCTTATTTGGTTTTTCCTTTAGATGCAGATGATCTTCAACATTGAACACTCTTGGAGTTATTTTTAAATGCCAATAACTCTTCTATCGATCGTGGGAAACTCTTAAGTTTTGTTGCACTTCCTTAACTATCTGTTCCATATCTGTGACAAAATTGTAGAATCCATAATAAAACAAAAATATTTGCTTTACTATTTATTTTATCTTTGTCGTAGCATGTAACTATTAGTCGCGCCACTTTTATATTTGTCATCACATATATTTTATGCATGCGAGTTTAACTTGAGGTGTTTGACTATTGTATGATAGGTTAGGCCCTTCATTGGCTTTGCCTTAAAGTAGCGATTACTTGGTTGCAATCTCTCCAAGGTGATGTGTTCAGTATTTTAAGTTTATTATTAATGTTTGGGGTTTTTAGGACATAAGCCTAAAACTAAGGCTTATCCCTAGCTACCCTTAAAGGTTCACCCTTGTTGTTAAACCCACCCCTCATAAGACATGTTTGGAAAAGGGAGGTTTTATATGAATAATTAAATGTTTTATTAATTGTTAACTATGTTGGAGAGATTTTAATAGAAAATACGTTGGACTAAGATTTGATTAAATGTTTAAAATTTGGTGAGAACCGTTATAAGGAATTAAGCCCAAAACTATGGTTTGATGGCCCTAGCCGTGATATTTACACATCATGGGATGATATTTTATGAAGTTGGCATGTAATAAAAAATGGGGAGGCACAAGGGTTACGCCGGCGCAAAACTTTTAATGAATTGTAATCAATTTTAATCCTTACTCGTGGCTGCGAGTTGACAGTGCAGCCATGCACATTCAATCTCAAGGCTCGTTCACATGCAATCTGGTCGATGATTTATATTTACCCTCCATTTGTCACGATTTGGATTATAGGTTCTCATAGCATTTTAGTGTGGCTTTATGATGTCGCGATGGTTTAGTATGTGATTTTTTCCTTTAGAAGAAATATCTTCCACTCCATGGTTGCACTGCACCAGTCTTTCCCTTGTCTCTTTACGAGCTGTTAAAGAAGATTTTGCCTCGATCTATACCTGAGTTTACTTGGATGTTTTTATCAGTTGCATTTATGGCAGTGTGGTATCCATTACAACCATGTCCTTATTGGTTTGTCATGGGGTTATGAAGGGACACCATTCACTTTTTTAGTGTTTTGTAGAGGCTTTACAACCTGCCTAGTTCTTCACTAGCTAAGGAAGAAAATTCTTCCATTAACCTTCTGCTAAATCATGTACACACTACAACAAATCCTAGAATTAGCGTCCCTTTTTAGTGTAATTTTTTTTTACATTGAGAGGTCAAACTAGATTCTATATGGGAGGCATCATGGACAAAACTTAAAGCGTCCCAAAAAACATATATTTTTTCTTCCTAAATAGCATCCTTTATGATGTCCAAAATAGCGTTCCTTTTTTTGCTTCTAGAGTGTCCAACTTTGCTTCCTAAACAACGTCAAGGTTTGCTTGCAGAATAGTTCCCAACTTTGCTTCCTAAACAATGTCGAAGTTTGCTTCCTAAATAAAGTCCTTCTTTCCTTCCTAGTGAGTGTCTGCTTTTGCTTCTTAAATGACACCCTCGTTAGCACCATATTTGCATCCTTAATAGAACCATGTTAGGATCCAAATTAGCATCCATTTTTTATACCACTTTAGCATCCCATTTTGCACCATGTTTTACTTCCAAATATGTGCCAATTTTCACTTCCAAATTTGCACCAATTTTTGCTTCCTTTTTTGCATCATGTTTTGCTACCAAAATGATGCCAAATATTTCTTCTATTGTTGCGCCATATTTTTCTTCCTATGTAGCTCCATGTTTTGCATCCAAAGTAATATCTTATTTTTCTACCATATCAACGCCATGTTTGGCTTCATCATTAGCGCCATGTGTTGCATCCTTTTTAATTCCTAGTTTCGCGTCTCTCATGCTTTGGTCACTAATTTAGTAATTTTTAGTATTTAACCGATATTATAATATCATTAGGGCATGGAGGAATTGAACCACGAACCTCCTGCTTGTAATGCAGGCACTCTTCCATTGAGCTAGAACCCTTTAAGAATTTGAGAACCTAACTTACAGAGTCCTCTATAATGGTAAAAAGGATCAATACACAACTTTGAGTATCTAATGGTCGAACAAGGAAACATAGAAAGATGCTTTTGTAATACTAGAAAGGAGACTCATCAACATCAACAATGTTGCATGTATCCAAAGATGACAATGTAATAGTACCAATTTGGTTACCTAAAATCATGTAGCTTGGGAATTTTGGTTATATCAGAACCTGATAAGCCATGTGATTAGCAATACACATTAGTGCATACACATGACTAGAGAAAAAAGAAATGTTCCACCAGTCTAGCCAGCAGCGAAATTATGACAACCTAGTTACAAACATGTAATATCTTGCACCTTATTCTAGTAGACAGACAATTTTACTGTTGGTCTTAGCTGCATGTGATTACACACGATATAAGTTATAACTTATGTACCAACATAGTTACCTACATCAGATCAGTTCTAACAGAGTGGCGAAACAAGAGTGAAAACAAAGAGAGTGTGCCTCGAGACAGATTTTATATCATTGCAATGAATTACGAATTGTCGATTCAAGCATTTAAAAGCATGAGAATTGAGAATTAACTACAGAAATGCATCTAGGAAATAACATGAGTGCTATAAGGAAACTTAATTCCAATGTCTTTAAAGATTTGTAAGGCGTATCAGGAATAGACCACTCACTAAATATATTGGGGGGTGGGGGTTGAAGGTATCATGGAAGGAATTTTCAGTGGAAACAACATACACTAAGAATCTACAATATCTTCCTAAAAATAAAAAATGGCGAGTACAAAAGAGTGATGTGGCTGAACTACACTGAGTGGATAATGGTACTCATTATGATGAAGGGATCAAAAGGATCAAAAATAAAGTTTAGAGGAAATACTAGTACCATTTCTAAAATACTGACCATTTTAAGCACTCCCTAGGAATGGTTTGTTGGCGTCCATTTCTTGTCATTTTCTGGGAACTTTTCTAGGTTGTATCCTTCAGGAGATGGGTCATGTAACAAACCCAAATCAGTAGAAGAAAAAAAATCTCTTTAAGAGACTATTGTACCTTGGAATAATGGTAACATACAAACTAACACACATTGTGGATTAATCACTGAAACTTCATGAATCATTTGTATTAAAGTCGATCATTCCAATACTTCCTAAGATTAATATCAATATGCTTTAGGCAGGGACTTTATTCAATAAATCCATCCTTTGTACTAACATAATTCAACTATCAGAATCATTGAAATAAGCAAGTATCACATAATTAGTTTGACTGACATATCAAATAAACTATCTTCATATTATTAGATGGTTTAACACATTAAATAAACCAACCTCTTTGTATTTATAACACTTAGGTGAAACCACTCCCCTGTAACAAATCCCTGCTATCTTTTTTAAATAGTGAGGAAAAGTTGAGAGATTCCGTAAGATTGATACCACCTCTTAACAAGTGTACCATGTCAGTGTCAATTTTGAAGTGGCATTACTATGAAACATGTCAAATGAAATAATATTAAAGACTAGGTAAATTGAACAACAATCATTGAAAGTATTTGTTCATTTTTGCGGAAGCATAAGTCTAACGTATTAAAATTAGTCGTTTCATTTTTATCCGTGTTGATATCATTTACCTCACATACCAGGAAACGGCCTTAGTTGATCAATTCAGAATTTTATTTCACAATATGCATTTAACAAATTCATAAGAAATTACTCAACCATATCCATCATCCTGAGAACACATGAAGGCATATAAAATAGTATACGTCCATGCACATAAAATAACATACATCAAGACATATAACACAATTCACATCAGGGCACATAAACACAAGGCCAATGTACGTGGTTTACCCCAACCTTGGGGCTAAGTCCACCAAAACAGTCACAACATGTGACCTTCATTTCATTAGAAGAATTTACAAGTTGTATCACCATCGTTACCATACTTACTCCCTCTTTTGTTGGGAGTATGCTACACTATTCATGACCATTGTCAAGCTACAACTGGAGTACGACTCATAATAATTAACAATTCTACTTGTATCCTTAACAATTTACTGAAATGATAAGAATCCATACCTCCTTGTTTTGTAACGCAGATACTTGTTGTTTAAATTAAAAATAAAGTTCCAATACTTAACCACCGTTGGGTCAACTGTGTTGCAAATTTGTCATAATACTCAACTTCCCTACTCTAGACCTCCATATTAGACATGGACTCCCTTCGCCTAACAAAACATATAATGTTTACCCAAAAATCAGCTTAAAAGGATGAGAGTAGAAAAATGACATTGTATTCGTATTCCTTGCTTGTGCGTGGACAGACATGTACAATAGAAGTAGAACAATAGATCGATTTACTATGATATGAAGAAAAGGCCTTCCAAGGTTGGAGTCTACCTTTTCTTGTCTTATTATTTATCATTGCTTATCTTCTACGGGTAGTAAAACCCAGACGCTTGCAAGGGAGATCACTTAATATCAAAATCCTTCTACCTGCCATTTTAGTAGCCCTCAGTCACTTATTAGTCAAAACTCGAAGTCATCTAACAAATCTTTCTCATGTTCTATTGGTACAAATTATCAACAATAGCAGAAGACCAGAGTAGCCTTTGGAGAATACCTTTCACATATCTCAGGCCAATAGTAACTTTTGGGCAGCAAGAAAAGGGTTTTGTACACAACGCTCTTTCTTATGCAAAAATCATTCTCATTTAAATATATCAATGTCATTCCTCTCAGTTAGGTTTAAGACTATTAAGCCTCATATTTTTGTTGTCGCAAAAGCTCAAGTTTCATTTATGCACCCCCATAATATCAAGGTAGGGTTTGATTTTTATTCTTTAAGGAAGACTAGGTAATGCTACATCCTATAAGGCCAAAACTCTAGTAGTAAGTCGAACTTAGGTCAAGGTTTTCAAGCAGTTAGGTTTTTATTCTGTCGCTATTGATTTAGTTGTTATCTTCACGAAAACATTAACCATTTGATCATATAGTATGATGGCATCACTACATTCCAATACAAGATATCTTCAGCCGTGTTTTTTTTAAGAGAGTAGAGATAGGCCAACCTATTGTTATCCTGTACCTTCAAACGTTATCACATACATTGCTGGAAGGTGGCCGTGTCTACTCAGGTTCACAATAACCCATCTAAATCTAGGTAGTTCAACTCACAAAGAGTATTATAAGAGGCTGACATCGGATGCATTCCCAAACCTGGTAGTTCGCGGTCAAGCCACCAGTAAACTTGGTAGTAGATTTACAATAAAAGACAAGCATAAACCTGGTAATTATAGATAAATACTTCAAATCCAATATGTTGTTTCAGATTCACTCAACAGGGTTCTAGATGTAGTGATCAGATTCTAGATGTGGGAATGCAGAGCGATTATCCATCAAATTGTGGATAGGGAAAAGAGGTGCCTAGCCGTTGCAATAACCTGGGTCGATTTCTCGCTCCAAACTCAGCGATTTCAAATGTGGATAGAGTTTATCCTATGTCGGCCCTAAATCCCAAATAAAAATACTTGTAGAGAAACTCTCTCTAATACCATACTCATTAAAAATTCCATGGTATGGACACACATCTTAGCGATGTCGCAGCATGAGTATTAGGAAAAAATGATGAAGAGAACCTAAATCCTTCTTCATTAATTGTACAAGTTATTAAAATCCAGACATTGCATCGTGAAAATATGTATAAAGCATAAAAAAGGAAGGCATAAGCATACGTTTGAGCCCGTCTAACCTAGATGGGTTTCGCATACTACTGCAACAAATAAATATCTGATCCATCAGATTGTTGTTTCGGCGCATTATCCTTTCCCTCCAATGCATCTCTCTCTCTTGGCAGCGCAGAGGTATTCTTCTCGAAGGTCCAATTGTTCCCCCCATTTCCCCAGAGTATAGAACCTATTAAATAACCAGAGGAGAATGGTCTCTTTCCGTATGGTATGTCGAGGGTGCCACAATCAAGGCAATCAATTCTGCCCCTAATTTTGCTGAGACAAGTCTCCCCTAATTTTGTCATTAAGAATTCAGCTTGAGGCATGATTTAAGCCTGCACCAGTCTTATTTAATTTACTCAAGTTAAGGAAGAGACTCCTGCTACTAAATTAGCTGAGGAGGATTTCCCTAATATTAGGCCCAAGATCATCCTCCTTCACGTGTAGGAGATTTTCTTTCAATGCTGGATGCATGTTATGCCTCTTATTTAAAACATACATATATATATATATATATATATACCTATACAGGTTGTATTTCTTTATCTGATTTAAGCCATGGATAGTATATGTAGCTACCTATATATATTTATGTTTTTGCACATATTATATTTGTGATATATGTGTTTTACACTGTTTTTAATGTCACTCTTACCAAAATTGGCGACTACAAAACCCACCAATAAACATTGTAGCGAGCTTCCCTATGCCACAATGTTTAGGTCATGAAGAACTAGGTCCCCTATGTGTTGTAAACCACTAGTCTCTCCTCCTAGTGGACTCGGTTATCCGAATGAAGTTGCACTCATGTCTTTAAGCCACCCAAGTCCATGACTTAGGAAATCACATAAAAATTTCTGCTGGTGGGGCCTTGGCCTTGAGATCCTCACCAGAGAATAAATACATTTAGAAATTACAAAATATTCATAATCATTTAAGAGGGATATTACATCCTCCCCCCCTTAAGATAACACCGTCGTCAGTGTTCCAGCGTTTTTTTGACCTACTTTTCTTCTTCTATTTTGTCATCTTTTCTTCTTTTCATCTTTTCATTCTGAACCCCAAGAGATCTTTCGGTACTCCCTAAGTCCCCATCATTCAAGACGTGCAATTATTTCCATAAGTTCGAGTCTAGCCCAATTTTCTTCAGTACATCACGTCCAAAATTATAATTCAACTTAAAACATAAACCATAGATCCTTTTGCATTGTGACAATCTACAATTTTATAGTTTCCATTGGTGTCATAATACCCAATCATTTTGATAATGCAATTTATCCATTAATAAAACATAATTACTATGCTAATTATAACCCTTTGGTTGTTGTTTTTATCTCCAATATTTTGATAGTCATGTCGTCCTCGACCTGAGGAAATCCTTCCTTCACATTACACATTAAGCTTGTAACAGTCTAATTACTTGGAAATTCGTTTAACATGTTCTTCGTTCATCATGTTTTCCAAACTCTCCCTTGAGTTTCTTTCCATTCTTGTGTGGACTTACAACAATTTCGGAGGTTACTCTCCCTTTTAACCACTAGTTAAATGTTTTCCCCTCAAGGACAACAAACAACGTCCTGTCTTCCAGATGTCTAATTTTTGCCTAGGTCTTTTTGCCCCCCCATATGCCTAACACCAATGTGCTCATGTGGCAATCTATTGCCTAATACCATTGTGCTCCTACAGCATAATTGCCTAACACCAATGTGCTCATGCGGAAATCACTTGCCTAACACCATGGTGCTCCCACAGCATTCAAATTTTCCCTTGTTCGTATCTATTATGAATTTTAACTTTGACTATTTGTAACATACACTCCTTGGTGCTTATGAATTTACTGTTGTTGTCCCGATTCATTAATCGGCTACATGGTTAGTCAAAGCATCTATTGATAACCCAGAATTCAATTAATCATTTAATAACCATGTAAATTATCTAGAAACATTACTCCTTACTCTTTTCTGAGTAATTGAGCGCAACTTACATACGCAGGCAGATTTATATACCATAATGTACGTCGATTGTAGAAATGGTCATAATCTTAGTGAAGCCTGCAATGTCAGTATGTAAACAACATCATCCACTGTTAATCCTTGGTTATAAAACCTCGAGATTCGATAATTATAACAAGTAAAAAATCACCCATACTTAACCTCATTCTTTATGGCAGCAAATATTTTTCTAAGAGTCAACTCCGATTGATAGTGTTTTTAGCATAACCTGCAATGTTAGCATATAACATTATACAACATTCATCCACTCACTTATTTTCAGTATCAATATCTTTAGACATCCCGACTCATCTATTATTTGGATAATTACTAAGGATATTCCAACTTTATACCACATTCATTAGTGGCAATGCACTGTTCTAGTTCACCAAAATGGGAGCCTTCATATAGGTGTACTCCTTCTGCACGACTAGAAATATTAGGCACAACACATCATGCTATTTACCTTAGTTGTATTGTGTTCCAAGTTCATAAGTAGTCTAGTTTTTCTTTTTCCTTTTCTTGAAGAAATACTGTAAGGAGTGTTGTCATTTTTCATGGAAATGTATAAGGAGATCAACCATGCCAATGAAAATGTATAGATAGCTCAATAGTCTTTATGTGCATAACCTAATTTTTGCACACTAATGATTATATGTAAAGGGTACATTATAACAGTGCTATATTGTACTAACTTGAATTCTCTTCCTAAAAATTTTGAAGTTCAATTCCTACCTTTACTTAGCATATATTTTTGTACGCTAATGGAATTCATCATTCACATGTTAATTTAGCAACTTCTGATAAAGAAGTTGACATTTGATTTTTGAGAATTTTTGTTACACACAAGTTCAGAAAACAAATAACATTCTATGCTTTCATCATTTATTTATTAGGTGTAACGACTAACCATTTTCATTAGTTCACGGTAGCAAGGCTAAAATAATACAATTACTCTTTATGACATATGCATTTAGGACCCAAGGTTGTAGGCTAGTTATGTGTGTACATAGAGGTGAAAGAGTTTTGTTCAACACTAATGGACCCACTCTTGAGAACCATTACTTCCTCCTACCTTTGATCGAAATGCTCAATTAATAAATTTACTTTGGATATAATCAATCATGCACCTCAACCAAATTACCCCATTACCAACATCTATATGCAATTGGAGTCATTCGTCTAACATGTACCAATGTATCCATATGATTTGGGTGCAATGTAAAGAGGTGTTTTTCTATTTTACATAATGTTAGTATTGATAGCCATTTTTACACCTCCAACATTTATTTAATACAAGTTGTAATTTGTATAATCTTGACATCACAATATATATCTTTAGCATAGCTACCATTATTACTTACCCTTGTGCTTAAATCATTTTTAGTATATATGATAGTTTGTGGAAAATATTTTAGAGAGTTCTCAAGGGTAATATAGTTACTCCTAGTCATCAACTTATCAAGTTCCTTTTTAATAGCTACTTTTCTATCCTTAGGTAAGTTATGTATGTATGTTCACATCTACACATATACATAACCATATTGCCTCACATAATGATACTTTTAAGACTTTGGAGTATACTCTCTTAAGTTTCTGATGTTTATTTATTACCAGTAATGAACCCTAATTTAGGTCGAGAGGACTTATAATCAATACTCAATTCTCATTAGGTTTTCGAGTAGTCCTCCATTCCAATTGGTAATTAGGTAACCCTTTAAATGCCACTTTTTAATAACACTATTCACTGTGTTTTACGATGCAACCTATCACAATTCTAAGAATCATACATCATGTCATTAACAACAATTAAACTCCCACATTACTATTATAGTAGAAACTACTATAGTACTTTCACTAACCAGGAGTTTGTCTAAGAAGACTCATACTTTACCAAGAATTTACTTGTGCAATTTAAATAAAGACGAAACAATCGTATTAACCATTCATAAACCATTTCGAAATAAAATCGAGGAAATAACAATATACCTATGCACTTATGTTGTTGGCCTAACATGGAAGTGGAAAAGGTAATGGCCATCTTTATTGTGATCTTAAGAAGATGTTCCTCCTTCTCCTCCACAACTAGAAGGTAAATAAAAATTTGCGTTTGGTACAACTTAAGGTACCTGGATTGCCGAACAATGTGAACTTGTTGATTTTCTGTTATCACAAAGTGAATACTCAATCGTTAGTTCCTAAAACGAAATATGCGGAAGCATTTTGAGCCCAAATAGGCCCAAGCGTTTCAACTCTCGCTCTGATACCACCTTTAACAAATCCAAATCAATAGAAGGAAAAAAATATTTTTAAGAGACTATTGTACCTTGGAATAAAACATCAGTAACATTTGTGAATGGTAACATACAAGCTAATACACATTATGGATTAATCACTGAAACTTCATGAATCATTTGTATTAAAGTCGATCATTTCAATCCTTCCTAAGATTAATATCGGTATTCTTTAGGCAGGGATTTTATTTAATAAATCCATCCTTTGTACTAACATAATTCAACTGCCAGAATCATTGAAATAAGAAAGCATCACATAATTAGTTCGACTAACATATCAAATAAACTATTTTCATATTATTATATGGTATAACACATTAAATAAACCAACCTCTTTGTATTTAGAACACTTAGGTAAAACCACTCCCCTGTAACAAATCCCTGCTATCTCTTTTAAAGAGTGAGAAAAGGGTGAGAGATTCCATAACATTGATACCACGTCTTAACAAGTGTACCATGTCAATGTCGATTTTGAAGTGGCATTACTATGAAACATGTCAAATGAAATAATATTAAAGACTAGGTACATTGAACAACAATCATTGAAAGTGTTTGTTCATTTTTGTGGAAGCATAACTCTAACGTATTAAAATCAGTCATTTCATCCTTCTCCGTGTTGATATCGTTTACCTGACATACTAGGAAAGGGCCTTAGTTGATAACTTCAGAATTTTATTTCACAATATGCATTTAACACATTCATAGGAAATTACTCAACCATATCCGTCATCTTGAGAACACATGAAGGCATATAAAATAGTATACGTCCAGGCACATAAAATAACATACATCAAGACACATAACATAATTCACATCAGGGCACATAAAGACAAGGCCAATGTATGTGGTTCACCCCAACCGTGAGGCTACGTCCACCAAAACAGTCACAACATGTGACCTTGATTTCATTAGAAGAATTTACAAGCTGTAGCACCATTGTTACCATACTTACTCCCTCTTTTGCTCGGAGTATGCTACACTATTCATGACCACTGCCAAGCTACAACAAGAGTACGACTCATAATAATTAACAATTCTACTTGTATCCTTACCAGTTTACTTAAATGATAAGAATCCACGCCTCCTTGTTTTGCAACATAGATACCTTCTATTTAAATTAAAAATAAAGTTGCAATACTTAAGCACCATTGGGTTAACTGTGCTGAAAATTTGTCAATGATACTCAACTTCCTTACTCTAGACCTCCATATTCGACATGGACTCCCTCCGCCTAACAAAACATATAATGCTTACCCAAAAATAAGCTTAAAATGATGAGAGTAGAAAAATGACATTGTATTCGTATGCCTTACTTGTGCGTGGACAAACATGTACAACGGAAGTAGAACAATAGATCAGTTTACTATGATATTAAGAAAAGGCCTTCCAAGGTTGGAGTTTGCCTTTTCTCTTCTTATTATTTATCATTACTTATCTTCTACGGGTAGTAGAACCCAGACGCTTGCAAGGGAGATCACTTAATATTGAAATCCTTCCACTTCCCATTTTAGTAACCCTCGGTCACTTATCACTCGAAACTCAAAGTCATCTAACAACTCTTTCTTATGTTCTATTGGTACGAATTATCAACAATAACAGAAGACCAAAGTAGCCTTTGGAGAATAAATTTCACGTATCTCGAACACTTAGTAGCTTTTGGGAAGCAAGAAAAGGGTTTTGTACACAACGCTCTTTCTTATGCAAACATCATTCTCATTTAAATATATCAATGGCAGTCCTCTCAATTAGGGTTTAGACTGTTAAGCCTTAGATTTTTGTTGTCGCAAAAGCTCAGGTTTCATTTATGCCCCCCCATAATATCAAGGTAGAGTTTAATTTTTATTCTTCAAGGAAGACTAGGTAATGCTACATCCTATAATGCCAAAACTCTAGTAGTAAGTTAACCTCAGGTCAAGGTTTTCAAGCAGTTAGGTTTTTATTCCATCACTATTGAGTTAGCTGTTATCTTCACAAAAACATTAACCATCTGATCACAGAGTATAACGCCAGCACTACATTCCAATGCAAGATATCTTCCACCATTTTCTTTTTAGAGAGTACAGATAGGCCAACCTATTGTTATCTTGGACCTTCAAACGTTATCACATACATTGTTGGAAGGTGGCCATGTCTAATCAGGTTCATAGTAACCCATCTAAATCTGGGTAGCTCAACTGGCGAAGACTATAATAGGCCGACATCGGATGCATTCCCAGACCCTAGTAGTTCACGGTCAAGCCACCACTAAACTTGGTAGTAGATTTACAATAAAAGAAAAGCATAAACCTGGGAATTCTAGATAAATACTTCAAATCCAATACATTGTTTCGGATGCATTCAATAGGGTTCTAGATGTAGTGATCAAATTCTGGCTGTGGGAATGCACAAAGATTATCCATCACATTGTGGATAGGGAAAATAGGTACCCGACCATTGCAATAACCTTGGGTCGGTTTCTCGCTCCAAACTTAGCGATTTCAAATGTGAATATATTTTTTCCTATGCTGGCCCTAAATCCCAAATAAATATACCTGTAGAGAAACTCTCTCTAATACCATACTCATTAAAAAGTTCATGCTATGGAAACATCTTGGCGGCGTCGCAGCATGTGTATTAGGAAAAACTGATGAAGAGAACCTAAATCCTTCTTCGTTAATTGTACAAGTTATTAATATCCAAACATTGCATCGTGATAATATGTATAAAGCATAAAAAAGGAAGGCAGAAGAATACGTTTGAGCCCATCCAACCTAGATGGGTATCGTAGACTACTGTAACAAATAAATATCTGATCCATCAGATTGCGATTTCAGCACATTATCCTTTCCCTCCAACACATCGCTCTATCTTGGTAGCACATAGGTATTCTTCTCCAAGGTGCAATCGTTCCCCCCGTTTCCCAAGAGTATAGAACCTATTAAATAACCAGAGCAGAATGGTCTCTCTCCCCAGGGTGCACCCAACGTGCCACAATCAAGGTAGTCAATTCTTCCCCTAATTTTTCTGAGACAAGTCTTCCCTAATTTTTCCATTAATAATTCAGCTGCAGGAATGCTTTCAGCCTGCACCAATCTTATTTAATTTACTCAAGTCAAGGTAGAGACTCCTGCCACTAAATTAGCCGAGGAGGATTTCCCTAATATCAGGCCCAAGATCAACCTCCTTCACGCGGAGGAGATTTCCTTTCAATGTTGGATGCATGTTATGCCTCTTATTTAAAACATACATACATACATACATACATATATATATATATATATATATATATATATA
>LPNX010753152.1:513531-550736 GCA_001517045.1 Pseudotsuga menziesii
TTTTTGCACATATTATATTAGTGATATATGTGTTTTATACTGGTTTTAATGTCGCTCTTACCAAAATTGGTGACTACAAAACCCACCAATAAACATCGTAGCGAGCTTCCCTATGCCACAACATTTAGGTCATGAAGAACTAGGTCCCCTATGTGTTGTCAACCACTAGTCTCTCCTCCTAGTGGACTCAATTGTCCAAATGAAGTTGCACTCATGTCTTTAAGCCACCCAAGTCGATGACTTAGGAAATCACATACAAGGTTCTGCTGGTGCGGCCTTGGCCTTGAGCTCCTCACCAGAGAATAAATATATTTAGAAATTACAAAATATTTAGAGTCATTTAAGAGGGATATTACAGGTCATTCCCATAAAACAAATGCAATAACAATAATTTCATCCTGTAGAGCATATTTTATGCGCTCATTTGGATATAAAGGAAACGAGTGTAAAGTTTAAGAAAAACCAACAAGAAACTTAGGTTAGTCTCACCTAATATATTGCTAGTAATCAAATACTTAACATAATCAACTATGATAATTCATCTAGTTATCAATGAGAAGCTAAAGTTACCAGGATATAGATAGATATATGTACATATATGAGAACAAATTGGATACAATATGGTTGGATATGCATATATAAAAATACATGTAAACTATGTGTGAGCATGTAAAATACATGTATTTCCTAATATTTCCAGAGTTTTAACAAAGTATTTCCCTTGGCTTAATGTATTTCCTAATAACATTCTCTACAAAAATAGATATTGACCCATTTTCCATTTTTCATATGGCATAGAGTTCCTATTCAAAACGTTCTTAACCTCACAGCTTGGCCCAATGGAAGGGCGCTATCCTCAGTGGGGGTTACTGAATAGTTAATAAATGTATAGCTGTGTTTTTTTCAAAATAAGGCCCAAATACGTACAACTGACAAAGGTTTTCATAATTTCATATAAACTAAATGTGTACATCATGAATATGACCTTGCTTTTGAAAAATCCTATCCTCTTATGTTCCAACAGCCTAAATAAAATGCTCCACCTTGTCCAATATTACATGCATGATAAAATGTTCCACATTTTAGTGTGATATCAGCTTAGCTGGAAATGATAGATGTATCCAAACCAGTTAACACCCTTTCCTTCAATTTTCAATAATTTCAGACAAAGGAGACGCCCTATAGCCTTTATAAAAATCCATGTGCATTTGAAATTTTAGAAAGAGAAAACATTATACAATTTTAATGCCAGCAATTGGATAAAGCTGGTCAAGATGAAATCGGTATCATTTTCATCTATCTAAGGACATGAGATCTTTCGATTCAAGTGATAATTAAAATTTCAAAGTCCACACAACTTCATATTGCAAGATTTAGAAGACCAAAGTGAAAATATCACAATATCTAGTAACATATGGTGAAGTCCTTCGGTCAACATAATATTTTCCAACAAAATTTATATAATAAATGTAATCAGTGTCATAATACCTTGGCTGCATCTGTCAAATACCCACCCATTGCACTGAATTATTTCTTGTATACAGCCATGAGCAAATTAATTGAACCTTGCACAATAGAAAATAGGCACCAAAAAATTATCTTCCTCGAGAATATTGTCACAGAACAAAAATAGAGAATGTGAGCTGTAAAAACAGATCTATAATAAACTGTCTACACACTAGAGATAATCATGCTTAGAAGTTAGAACAACAATTAGCTTAGACATAAAAATATTCCAAGCATTTCAACTGAAATGAATTTCAGAACAGAATGTAAATTTAGATAATATTTATTCAGCGACTATTTAAGGAATTCAAATAGAATATAGGAGGTGTAACATCTCTACATACAAACCTCACGGATTTCCAATGTAGGCATGTGTGGAAGGAAATCATTGCCAACAAAGAAACAGATGAAGATAAAATCATCCACAACCCGTTCAAAATCAATCTCTATTGGAGGTTTTGGAATCTTCATATCATACTCTAAATATTCACGTAAAACCCAGATGTTGACAAACTACCAAATATTTGAGATATCAAAAACAAGTTAGATGTAAAAATAATAGTAAAACATCCACATGATCTATAATAATCTTGAAACTTGCTTTAATTATCATGACCTAAATGGGACTGTTATTAGTATTAATGCAACCATACAATGTTAAC
This sequence comes from Pseudotsuga menziesii, assembly GCA_001517045.1. Classification (NCBI taxonomy): domain Eukaryota; kingdom Viridiplantae; phylum Streptophyta; class Pinopsida; order Pinales; family Pinaceae; genus Pseudotsuga; species Pseudotsuga menziesii. The sequence goes on from LPNX010753152.1 coordinate 515,700, forward strand.
AAAAAGAGAAAACCTCCAAGCATGCATAACCAAAATCCTAACATAAAAAAATATACATATATCCGACTTACCTGATAAGGATTTTTAGGATTAACATTCAGTTCAACACCTTTCTCGTCAAAATCTCCTTGCTTTCTTTTTGGTTGTCCTTCACATGCATTTGTAAAATGACCAACCTGAAGCATTTGTCTTGTTGTCCAGGCGTAACCACAATGTGCACAATTACATATATAAGGAAAGAGACAATGTTATCATATTCCTCTCACTATTTTTAAATACTATAGTAAAAGAGATGACAATGCGATCTGAATGCATTTCAGTCATACAAACCTATCAGGCAGATTTAAAATTTCATCTTGAACAAAGGATGAGCATTAATTTCTATTTTTCATAAAGGGCAAATTGTTAAAAGAGAGTCTCTACTTTTTGTGGGTATGATTTTGTCATTGACCATGCTTGGATATGGTGCATGTGTAGCATGTATAATCATAACTCCTACCCTCAATGGTTTTTTGTATTTGTCTGTCGGTAACACTCAACAGTAAAGCCTAGAAATGGGGTTAAGTATTGAAATTTGAACATAGATGAGTATAACAGTTCAGGAGTTTATTGGGTTAACGTTCAGACGTTTATTGGGTTTGGGGAAGGTCATCAACATATAAAACATATCTAGAGATCAATAAGAGTGATATAAATTTGAAAGTACTTCCCATGAGTTTGAACATAGGACTACCAGAACCTCTTCCCAATACAAATATGCAATAATCATTTCTAAGAGTTTGGCAATGTATGAACCATTGCTGCTTCAAGGCAATGCGATCTAAGAGAATGGGTGGATGTTACATTATGTAATGCACAAAACTACAATAAAAAAATCAAATAGCGATAAAAATGTACTCATTAAATCCTTAAAAGCAAAACCTAGTGGCTGCCTATGCATGTCAATGCATCATGACCCATATCAAATGAAATTAAGGACCTTGATCTTGATTCTAAGCAAATAATCATGAAATTTAACTACTACACAACAATGAAGAATACCCATAGTTCTATTACACTATGTTCTCTATAAATCAGGAGCACTAACCTCTCTCAAAATTGAGAAGTGCACCTCATGAATAGACAATGCTAACATGATTAGATCAGCATCCTATAGCCATTGGGACAAAGGAATTTACGAACAGCCATTTGGGACAAAGGCATTTACCAACAGGAATATGGCATTTACCACCCTTTTATTACTGCAACATGCATCACCATCTGAGTATGATGCCAAACAAGAGTTTGCCAAGGAGCATTCTAAGACATGGCTGTTACAATCTATTTTGATGCTAATTTCCCCTGAGCTTTTAGGCCTTTCAACCCTATGCCTCACCGACCATTCTTTTTACATGTAACAAAAATCAAATTCACATTATTTGAACACAAGATCAACCCAACAAATTTGAATATCAAGAATATCATTTGGATTCAAGAAAACTAGCAAAAATTCTAAAATGAAATTGATACAAATAGAAAAAGCTAAAAAAAAGATAAATTTTTTACCAAAACATGAAATTTTTAGTAGACTATGGATGTTTCTAGTTTGGACTCATCAAGTTTCTAGTGTGGAATTGCCATCTTCGTTTATACTAACTGAATAATTGTCAAATATTCGAAACCCTCCCCACTGTTTACTAAGTATCGTTTGCTCATTTCAGTAGTAAGCTTGATTTTGTGAGTGTTTTGACGCCTCACTCAGTCTGTAATAATATTAGAACAACTACAACAACCTCCGAGAATGCAAGATTAATCGACAAAAATGGTTTTGATCCCCACTGAGATCTTCAATAATATTAAAGCAACTACAAAAAGCTCCAAGGATGGGACATTTATCTACAAAAATGTTTTTTGACCTTGGGCCTGATACTGCAGGTATACAAATCTTCTTTCCTTGGTTGCTTCAAATTGCTACAATAGCCAAAGAGTTGTCATTTATTTACCACTATTAATACCCCAGCTTGAACCAATCAGGGAAAAAAATGTCAGATCATTTGCCCCAAGTTTTGGCAAGCATGGTTATCTAATAAATTCAGCATATTTAAAAAAAAACAATTGGAAAATTAATAATGTGTGGTCTTTATATGACTTGGATCCTAATATTAAAAATGGCCTTTGGATATCTGAGCCAGTATATAAGAATGATCATATATATATATCAGACACATAGGATCTTGTATGTTTTTTCATTTGTTTAAACATTTTCTACTAACATGGCAGAATAGATGCCAAAGATATTATTGCAGAACAACTTTTTAAACTATCACTGATGCTGGAAAAAATAATACGTGGAAGAGAAAACCTTAATATGAGTACTGAAAATAAGCTACAATAAATTTATCTTTACGCTTATCCATAAAAAGCAACAACATACACATTATATAATGAAATCATTCAGATGAGATATTAAATTGTTTTCATTGAGATCCAAAATTAGGGAAAGAACCAATTTTCAAATTTGGCTTTGGTATCCCATTCTCTTCAGAAGAGGGAAAAAAACACACTTCAAAAGAGGGGGAAAAGGCAAAATAGGAATGAGAGAATGTAGTTAGGAATATTGGCTTCATAACCGCATCAAGTATTTGAAAATAGCATCATAATCACTTTATATAGAGATATGGAAGTTATTAATAGTATAGTAGTGGATTGCATCATACACACAAGATATCACTCAAAACTACTTGAAATAACCAAACATGAGAAATGAAATGAAATTAAAGTCCACAAATGACCAAAATAGGTCAATGAGACATGAAACTAGGAAGTGGAACCTTTGACAATAGCATTAAGGAGTGCCTATAGCGTCACACCTAAGAAGTTCTAATCTACAATTAAGGTGAGTACATTCAAGGCCAGACTCAAAAATATGAAGAATTTCAAGGCCAAAAATATTGACAATAGGCAATACACATTTATCAACATGTACAGTCATTTATGAAGGCTAAAAATTCAAAAAATAATTGTTGCATAGACTGACAATAAACACTTACCGTGATATCCGGAGTAGCTGAGTTATAACACTTTGGTGAGCTTCACCTTCTTATGGATAGACTTCACTCAGGCTTCTGAACCATACTTCAAATTTTTCATCCAAAAGGATTCTACTTACTTGAACATCCCTGTAATCCAAAAGTGGCCATTTTTCAGTATAATTCTAAAAGACAGTATGTCAGCATGAGAGTAGTTCCCCTAAAGTATATGCATCCCATGAAAAGACAAGTAATATCTAGACAATAAATTATGATATAAAAGCATAACAAACTTGGAAAGGTCCATCAAAAAAAATTGGTCTCAGTGGGATGTTAAAAATTCCATTCAATTGATTCAAATTTCATTCAACCATTACAGCCAATGAAATAATTCAAAATTCACTAATATATATGCCTCGCGATAATGGGATGACTAAATCAAAATTTTATAAAAATAATTGGAATTAGTTACACAATAACTGAAGTCAAAATCCTCCTACTTCAAAAGAAATTCGTGGATATTGGTTATAACTTATAATAAGCTTCACTACAAGCTAATTACATGCAAAAGTAGAGACACAATAACGTACTTTCAAGACATCCTTTTATTACTAAAATATATGTGGTATACAGGTGATTTGGAGTTTGACTTTGACCTTGAACATCATAGAAACCAAATTGGTAACAATAACAATACAGAAGTCTTGTCATTAGTACAGTACAAAGAAAAACCCGTCAAACTTTAAACAGTACAGAAGTCTTATCATCGGTAACAATCGCAATTTGGAATATGATCTTGGTTTGAAAGAAACCATATTAAAAAAAATAGTAAGAAACAAAGCCAAATAGAGAATGAATAGATTTAAAAGTGTCTTAAAATCAATCTTTTAAAACTCGGTTTAGTGAAAAACTTAGCCAAGCAAGAGAGTTTGAAATTAATTCAGACTCTAGGAAAACTCAAGTAATTTTATTGAGCAAAATGGGAATTATTCTTTCATGTTTGGGTTACTTAAAATAATAAAGGGGCCCACTAAATCCTTCATCAGGCTCATCAGTCAATTTTGCTAACCCCAATAAAAACTCAGAAAATACCCATGGGTGCTTGCGAGTCAAATTTGACCGGTTTGGTTTGTTTTCTATGCTAAACCAAATTTTCCTTGGCAGTACTTGGCTACCTAGCTAAGTTTTATAACAAGGCTTCAAATAGCTAATTATGGGATATATTCTTCAACCTTGCTTATTCTATTTAATTTAGCATTGTAACATTTAGATCAAGGAGAGTTGAGAGAAAATAGTTCATCTCCCTATATAGGACAAGATCACGGGAGCTTCACTTGTCGACCAATATCCTATCACGTTAGTTCATATTGTGGGTTTTAAAATTATTAAAAATTGAACCAATATATTGCAGGTATTGGGGGGATGAGGGGTTTAATGTGGGGGTGGGTAGGGTGGTTTATAAGGATTGAGGTATAAAAAGGGGCGGGGAGGAGGTTTTATGTATTGGGAGGGGGTTTCAACAAAAAGAGTTTGGATCAATATCTCCAGAAATTAAGGGTATTCTTTAATATCCCATGATCGCACGTGCTACGTGAGATGTTCACTAAGTGAAGTCCCTGTGGACAAGATGTGCTCCTAACAATCGTTGAATGGCATTGATGTATCTCAATTACGGATAGCACTTTCCACCCTGTTGCGCAGGATTAAATGCTATGTGGGGTTGTGTGTACACGGTTGGATATAAAAAAATTAGATCCAACTCCATACACACCACCCCATGTTGCATTTAACACTCTACTGCAAGGTGGATATTGCTTGCCCTAGCTCACTCTACTTTGAACATGGGGTGAAACTAGACTTGTGGTCGGCTTAAAATTGCTATATCTTATAGTTTGAAAAATAATACCTTGTTAAGGATCTAAAGTGATAAAAATCACCCAAAAAGTGATTTCTCTAAATATCCTGCAATTATGAGATTTCATGCAAAAGGATGGCCCTATTGGTTATGAGATTCCATGCAAAAGGGATGGTCGTGCAAAACCAGCACAAAGGTCAGAAAAACATACTAAATGGTAGATACAAAATAAGATACAATCAAACATTAGATTAATATTGATCTTTTTAAAATGACGTAGGTTGAGATAAAGATTAGATAATATTATTTTATTAATGTCTAGACATTAGAAAATAAAACTAGAAACATGGAACATAAACTTGATACTTGAAACATACTAATATAACTTGATTGGAAGTCTTTGTAATGTGGGCATATCCTGCTTGAGCAGAGACTAAAGTATCATATAGTAGACAAAAATGAAAGTGTGGGAGTGAAGCTTGATGTTTTGTAAGACAAAACAATGTACAATCATCTCCACCTAGGATGTTTAAACTTGAGCTCATCAATCTAAAAGATTCATCTTTTCAAATATGTTTCCTTGTGGTTGAAACGAACCTACTAGTTGTTGACAAACATGAAAAGATCGATTGGTTTTTCTTTTTAAGGAAAACCATCACAAGGTCGAATGGTTTTCGAAAAGAAAACTATGACAAATTGGATCTCTATTGGATAGGTTTAAACAATAACATTATTTGGTTATAAAATAATGAGATCTAACAATTAATACTAAGAACAAGTTCATACAAAATATATAATTTCTGACAGATCTATTAAAAAATTATCAGCCAAATTTCAAGAATATTTGATTGCATACAAACTACATTCAAAAAATAAGAGATTTAAGAATAACTATGAAACAAGTAAACATGACTTGCATACCCAATTATTGCATTTAGATGTCGAGAAAATTAAAACCTAGATTGTTAAGAATTGAAATTATTGTTTCTTGCCTTCGTATGAGGAAGGAGCAAATTGAGTGGCACTGGAATACCTATAGATGCAACATACTCTTGAGCTACATGTAACTTGGTTATTGTAAAGTGTGTTCCCTTTACACAAAACCCAACAAAAAAATTCATGAAAAATCCTTCATCCTCTTGAAATCCTAACTGACTATAGCGTTAAATAAGCTTTCAATAAATCCAAATGTAATATAATCAAAGCAAATCCTAGGCATAAAATGTAAGCTCGACATTACCTTTAATGTATCTTCATATGTGTCACAATTTCTCTCCAAAAGAACATATTTGGGAAACCACATTGACTATTCCACCACCTAAATAAATCATTTTCAAAAGAAAAATACTAAAAATACTAAGAAAACATGATTTGTAATCAAACAATATGTAGACTACAATACATTCAAGCTAATCAGCTATTGATTCTATCCCTTCTCTAAAATATGATTCAAATTTCTATTAATAAGCAATATGGTACACTCGATAGGTAACATATTTGAAACAAACACATCGAAAAGAGGCACACAACAAATTAAATCATATATAACACAAAATCTATTACTTCTAAGACTATCAATACTAAAACTAGGAAGCTGCATAAATCTAGAATCAACATGGATGACAACATCAAAATAACATATAACCAAATTACTAAGAGGCATCACCTAACAATATATGAGAGCCACGAAGGGCACATGTATGGTATTTAAAGCACAAATAGACTTGCAACCAACATACTAATCAAAATTTCCCTTATAAAACAAAGTTGTGCAAGGGAAGGAAAAAAAGGAAGAAAATACCACCAAACCATATGGCTTGCTTCAAAAATCAACCAAAATAATCCCAATAGATCCTCTCTAGAACTGTGTCGAGAAAAATTCCCCACAAAGCATCAAAACTAGAGAGTTTGTGTAAACATCGACTCCCATTAATGCCAAAAGGGGAAAAAAGAAACTCACAGTTGGGTTTGGAGCATCAGTTTGTTTTCACATCACCTAGGGAATACTTGTATTTAATGATAGTGCCATGCTTGCTACCCAATTTATATATGACTGTCCATTCTCTTCATAATATTTCTATGTTGTCGATATTCATACTCTATATGCATAGAACTATGAATCAAATCAAAGCAATGAAATTACACCAAGAAGGTCACGAATGGGAAGTAGCATTGCCTAGGTGTTCCCTCATAGAGCCAAATACTATTATTCAATTGGTATGTGGAGGGATTTATATGTGGTCGTATATATCTACCTCTAGTATTGAATTCTCAGAAATTGAAGTGTGAAATGCTCAATTCTACATATCAGGTGCTCCCTTGTTGCAGAGGTCCTTATAGAACTTGGTCCAACTCACTAAATGCACCTATTTTGTGCACATAGCTTAGAGCTGATAATGCAATTTATATTTGGCTAACATCTAATGGGCATCCAACTCTAACTCTTGTATTTATATTTGGCTAACATGTTTTATTATTATTTATTACAGAATATGATCATAGGATATTTTTTTAAATCAATATATAATAACATAGACAATATGCACATGGCAACATCTCAACCATGCACAAATTTATAAGAAAATTTTCATACAATCACACTAAATTTTATCTAAAATGAAAAGAATGAAACAGCAGCTAAAAATTAGAGAACTACAAAACTCTTCATTACAATTTACAAAATAATTATATCGTTAAGTAACTAGAAAATAATTTAGGATTGAAATTAGAGTAAAGTAAAGGAATATATGTAGGTAACTATTACTTAATTTTATGTAAAATAAAATATTAAAAAAATTATAAAGCATCCATTAAATTCAGTATACATATTTTCTACTATTTTGTAAATAAAATCATACGAGTGCCAAAATGGGTTTAAATTTTATAAAGCTATTTAATATTAAGAATATATAGGATATTAAATAAGTTTTAAAATATCTTTTAATAAAAGAATTTATATTAGTAAATTATTCTATAAATTACAATACTCTATCTTAAATACACAAATTTAATTTAAGTTTCATAAAATAAGTTTATAATTAAATTTTATAAATCAAATACATGTAAATAAAACAATGTTAAATAAGTACACCAACATGTCTTAAACTTCAAGTAGGAGCCAAATTTCTCACCCAAATCTAGTAGCATTGATTAATGATTTAGATAAGGCCCATTATGATCAACCTTTCTAAGTCACACAAGTAACTCTTGACCATCCCATGATTTGGCTATACCCTATAATTTCACTATACATTATTTCTATTAGTGCAATTTAAATAAATGAGTTGTTCAAGAGGACTAACAAATTATAGAGATAGTTTGAGAATTACACTTGCCTTTTTTGGAATTGTGAGATTTGTTTTCTTGGTTAGTGATGGTCCAACCATACCCTGTATGTATATTCCACCAGGTTTCTTGCAGTAGAGCTCTGGTAGCCACATAGAAATATGCATCGACAGTTAAGTATTGTAATATATATGAAATAAATCACATAGACTCAAACAAATGAACCTTCAAATTTTTTTTTTTTAATTTTAATCCATTTTAGTTTCTACTCTAATCCAATTTAGATAAATAATTCCAACTATTGCCAATAACTAAGAGATATTGACATAAATAACTATCAAATAAGGTAACGCAATTTGAATCTAAAATATAAAAAATAGTCATCTTTAAAGAAAGAAAAAGCTAGAAAGAAATAACTTATAAATTCTTTAAAATGAAAAATAAATTAAAAAAAAGGATGACATGAATCCTTGATAACTCATCGAGTGATTCAAAGGATGAAACGAAAACATTTTTTTTACCCCTGTAATAAAAGAACCCTTACAGCATGTCTATTAATACTTGACCAGGTAGCACTATTATCCTGGTAGTTCAATGTTATGCCTCACACCCATAAAGCTTATTCTGAGCGTGGGACACCGATACCAGACCGATGGGTAACACCTGGATAGCTGATACAAGTAACCAATAAATTTATTAACAGCCAGGTTTGGAGCAGCCACTCGGACTGGAATACTCTGTTTGGATCAGGGGTTGGAAAAGAGGGAGTGGGCACAGCTAGTTATGTTAATCAAAACAATTTAAAAAAAATAAAAAGAAATAAAAGATTGACTAATGAATAAGAAGTAAAACACTAAGCTTCCCATAATGGGAGCATCATTACTAATGACGGTAAAAATAACATTATTATTAATGGTTATAAAAAAATTTCCATGAACAATTGTGAAGTTTTCTGGAACTGATTTTAAACTTCCTTCTAGATGTTGAGGAATTTTAACGAGGGATTCTAGTCTATGTGAAATCAAGAAATTTATTATAAATTCAATTCAATTTTTTGTAATTAGTTTTTCCCGAATTTAATATAAATTCAATTTAATCTTTTACAATTAATTTTTTCTAGTAGTTGTATTGTGGACTCATTCTTTCCAAGGTAACACCTAGATTATTGCGTCGAGAGGCGCATTCTACAGCCCGGTATGAGGTAGAACTGTAATTCCGTGCTCAACTTGGAGATGACACGTGTCACATAAAAAAGTCGGCTTATATATCTATATATATATACAAGTCGGCTTAATAATTAATAATCTTAGGTGTATATATATATATTTCGAGGTGCAAACCCTTTTTTGGAGTGCAATTGTTGAAGCAGGGTTTGCACCTCGAAATATTTGATCCCTCTAGACACATGATAGAGCCGGGTAAAGCTAGATCTAAGCTGGTATTACACTTATTCCCAGCTTCAACTTGCCACTAAATATAGAAAATAGATTCATGCATCATACACTACCAAAATGTGGCATCCAAAGGTTAGATCTCCACTACAACTTCCATAATTGGCACGTAATCTATTGACAAAAACTTCAATAAGAAAAATAAAAAATTCATATTAAGTATTGAGACTGATTACATAATAAATATTCAAGATATGATGATTACTCAAAGAAAGCCTTTAAATTCTAATTATTCTAAACATTGACTTGAGAGTTCACAACCTTCAAACTCAGATCCTTCAAGGAATTTAGATACATAAAAATAGTTTATAAAATTAATATGAATTAAACAAGATTATAATTTAGATACATTAAAATAGTTTATAAAATTAATATGATTATAAAGCCTTCCAAATTTCTGGGCTTCAAAACATAAATCTTTCACCTTCATTAATGAGGCTTACATGATTAAATCCAATAAAGGTTATTCTTCAACCATTATGGATTTTGCAAAAATATTAAACAAATGTGAAGCCATCTTTAAAAATAATTACCCAAAATATAACCCTAATTGAACTACTTAAACCTAAACCCACAATCCATTAAAAAAAATCAAAATGCAGTATCTTTACACACGTAGGCCAGGAAAGTAAATATAAGGTTTCCAACTAGCACAGTAAAATTGTAAAATTGTAGGATACTAATGATATTTTTGCAAAAAATCTAAGAAAACAGGTTAAAACCCTACCTAATTCTTTGAGCGGTTGATCGTGGGCATTCGTAATGCCCTGGATGAGCATTATTTTCACCATTCTGGCCCTTACAATTCTTGTGCGTGAGGGAGTCCTCCCATGGCAGCCTCTGGACATCTTTGAGCAATCCCTCCTTTAAAAATTATTATTTTAAATTGTTGTTATGAAAAATATTGAGTTTCTCCTCCTCCTCTGTTTTTTTGGCTTTGTTACAGAGGTTGTTGTCTTCGTTACAGAGGCAACATATAAATGGGTGAACATATAAATGGAGTAGTAAAGGGAGCTTATGTTTTGCGATGGAACCAAAGGAAAAATGCTATATGGGGAAAATAATTTTATCCTATATAGACCCAAAGCCCCTTACCTCTGTCTGGCTTCTTCGTCCAAAAAATATTCTTTGCAAGAATAATGTGATGAAGACGAGCTAAATTCATACAACCGTGTCGGGTTCAAACTACCAATCTGCATTCCAATGTTCAAAGGGATGAGATTACCACGATTATTTAAATTAATAAAATCGACCAGATGCCATGTCTGAAACTTTAATTGCTCCCAACAATTTGTTCCTGAAAATGCATCAAAATATTGGTCATTCTTCTAGATTACCCAACCCAGAAATAATAGTAAGGCACCATTACCATTCTTGTCTTTGTTGACCTCGTTCATGGTTTACAAAGTGCCCGGGGCATCGATATATCTATTACTTGCAGGATTCCGTTGAACCCGTTTAACAGGGAATAAATGTGAGGCAGCTTAGTCCCTGTCACGATGGAAGTATTGACAACAAAAGTGGATGAGGTTCGGAAAGAACACCAACTCGCATTGAAAAGGGAGATATGTAAAGTCATTGTGACACTGAGAGGAAACTTGTGGATTGCGATTGGTGGCGAGGGAAACCAGTCTTTGCTTGTACTAGTGGAAACATTTTTCCTTTGTTTTTCATGTCCACATAAGACAAAAGCTTCTATGATCTATGAATGTTGGAAATAAGTTTTAGGTTACTTGCGACAGGTAGAGACGCTAGGTTCTTTAGTTGGCTACTACTATGGTTTCTTGAAGACCAAATGGATGAGCTAGAAACCTTTATATGGTTTACGTCTCCGATAGTTGGATGGGTAACTTTATATGGTCAAACTTCAACCACTAGAACCTTATTATACCTGCTGATAGGAAGTGATAGGAAGTGTATATTGTTTTTTGTTCAGCGTTGACCACATATTAGTTAGCACCGACCACTTGTTTGTTTGCAATTTTTTTTCATTTTAACAAAACTTTTCATAGACATGATTTTATGCAATGCCTTTATCCTAAGGTCGTAAAATATCAGCCTCCACATTGTTAGCTAAAATGGTTAGGGTGATATTGCCGACTCGGCTGTGAAACGTTGGGTTCCTGAACCCAACATTAAATGCACATACAACGACCATTGAATTATTGGCTCATTGTTATTCATCCACCGCCTTACTAAGATTCTGAACCATCATCATTGTTATTAATCCACCGCCTTACTAAGCTTCTGAACCATCATCATTGTTATTCATCCACCGCCTTATATTATTTCGCACAGTTTACCGAGGTAACTTAGCCAAAGATGATTGATGCTTGAAAGTAATAAAAACATTGACAGTAATTGGTATTCCTCATATGGTATAGGGACTTTCATAATATTTTTTGTTATTAAGAATTATATCAGAGATGGTTAGGATTCAGTATATGAGATTATGTCATAAATTACATAATGAGTACTTTGGGAATAAAAGTATCCTTACGGGGTCTAATGAATAATACCCCTAATTGTTAGACAATAGTAGCTCATTTTACTTGATTGAGTGTTAGGTTTATTTTTGAATGATAGGATACCTGAATGATGTGTTAAAGATGAAGTTCACCATGTGGCCAAGGGGTTGTTAATGATTTTATGAACTGGTTATAAGGGTCCTAAAAGAGGGCTGTTGAGTTACATGAGGCACTTTACGAAGAGCCTTGAGGTAAGGTAAGCTGGCCATGGTTGTGCCAAGACATTGCAATTTACTCTATTTTGATAAAGCAATAAAATGAATAACAAATTGGTAGAAATAGCCTCGTGGACGAGGTGAACCACGTGAACATGTGTCTCATCCTTGTTTTCCTTGTACAACGTTTCTGATTTGGTGTATACTCAATTTATAAATGATGTAGGATGCACTATAAATGATTTTCATGTGTCAGAATATTCTACTTCATCACATTGTTTTGTGTGCATGTGAAGTTGCTCTGTAATCTATGCTGGGGGATTTCGCTAATGTAGAGGGTAATCAAGAAAAGATATCAAAATGCTTTTGTCCCCACATAGTAACGTATTAAATGCACTATCATGAAAAATGCTCGAAGGTTCTTGCCAAACCACTAATAGATTATGGTTGAATGTTTTGCAAAGACTTGTTCTGGTATGATCGGAAGTGCACAGTGAGTGTTTTACAATGCATGTAGTTTTGACATCAACAAATTTTGGTTGGACATGCCTAAATAAATTATCATCTATCACTAACATGCTCGACTCTTTTTGTAGTAACAACGAAACAAAAATTTTACCCTTCTTTCACCCTTAATGGCATTGAAGTCTAAGAGGGTTGTTACATATGGTATCAGAGCCAGCTACAACACTGGACGGTTAAGAATGGGCTAACATGGTAGTTTTGCAGGATTACATTTGGAAGAAATTGTCAATGTAGCAGTTCATACTCTCTCAGGATCAGTTCATACTCTCTCCTCATTTCACCTTTTGCATAATAGTTCACAGAAGTGGGAAAGGTAAACTTATGTGGCCGCTATATGGGCGCCTTCTAAGTTCCATGGAAAGCATTGTACGGGTAATAGTTTAATTTATTTAAATTGTTGATATTGAACAAAATATGTAAATTGATTTTGTTATGTTCTCAATAAATTAGCATTGATGGTCTAGTAGCCACTGATCATGTGTCTGGAAATAGTGTTTGTGACTCAAATCTGCATGAATAAATCTTCTATTTTAATTTATGCATACCACATTATTCATAAAGAAGTCTTCCTGCTGTTTTAATGATATTTAATTTGCTAGGCATTGATGACAAGCTCCCCACTAGACATTGAATCAATTGTAACTAATTTTTAATATTTTTGGGTCACTGCCATGTGTGTGAGAGAAATAGAGAAAGAGAGGGTATCTCTACCACTAACTGATCTGAAAATGGAAAATGGGGACCTGGCAGTAAATATTACTATGCATGACAAATAGGCTCCAAAAAGGTGACAAGTTAAAGTCTAAGTAGCAGACTAATTAAAAGTTTGACCAATTGGTGTAGCAGACCCTTAGTGCTAACTGTCGAGTGGCAAAACCCATTAGATTATTTGAAGTCCTAGAGTTTCAAAAAATAAACCTCTTTAGATAGCCTAGATACCTAGACTTCCAAAGCTATAAAGAGTTTTAAAAATGATGCCATTGATGAGAAAAACAAGTTAGTTTGAAAAATGAAATATTCCATGAGATGCAGACTCATCACCGAAATATTTTCACATTTATGCGAAATTGTTTAACAAGTTGGGCATACTTATATAATTCTTCTAGTATCTGTTTACTTATTTAGTAGAAAACCCAGTTTTGAGAATATGTCTTTCTTCCATAAAATCCAAGAGCATGAAAGCTTCACAAGTACGTTAAGTTGCTTAGTCTATCCAAGTCACATGAATGATTCTGGCTAGGGGAATCGTCACAGCAGATCCTTTGGTCTCTTGTTGACAATTGTCATGTAGTATATGTTGAATTGTAGGTTTCACTTGAGTTCTAGTTTGTTGTATGATTCTTGCAGTCTTAGTGATCCTTTTCAAAATACAATAAGAACTTCCTTAAAAATGATTTATTCAGGTAAATAAAATGGTTGTGCCATTGTTTCAACTCTTAACAACATGTTTAAACTTCCTATAAAATCAGGTTAAAGAATTGGACCTTTCATTCCACCTATTCCGCAATTTCATTGGATTTACACCACAATATTGTTCAATCTATATCTCTACCATTCAATCAGGGATATCACAGAATATAATGGAGTAAATTGGCTACCACTGTATGAGAAGCATCATCTCAATGCCTTGGAAGCATCAAACAAATTTTTTTTATCGACGTCTCTGTCAACGATCAAGTGGTTGTCCTTTTCAATCTCTGAAATATATTTTGAAAATGACTCCTCTACCCATCAACTTGGCACCATCTTGTGCTCCTAACTTCTAAGAGCACCCTATATGATCATTGCCTACTATGTTTGACGCTCGTATGGTTTCTGACTAAAATCTTTTGGAAATTCTGAGTGGATCACATTTTGTGTAAATGTCTCCTATATTATACCTCCCAACAATAAACACCTGAAATAAGTGAACCATCTCCCAACTTTCGGTGTCTAGTACCATAAGATGATATGTATCTTATCCTCCATTTAACAATTTTCTTCCCGTGTGAATTCAAAGTTAATCCCAGGTACTTTGAGGATAATTTATGCTCTCAATCAATCAATATTTGAATTCAGTACTGATTACAAGACTAATTGGTTTTGGTCGTAGTACCACGATGAATTACATGTAGAAGCATCCATAGGATGAGATCCATTATGCATAATCAACCAATCAAACCGTAACATTAATATTCTTTCTTTGAGTAAATGGGGAGAATTATATGCATTTTAGCATTTACAAAAAAAATGATGAAAGGTATGATTACATGCCCCAAGGATCTGGAAGATTGACAACGTAGAAGAAATGAAAGTCTGATAATCCCACTGTGATACAACCGAATCAAGCCAAATAACACCATCAACCTCACACGGCAAGAGCACCCATAAACCTTACTGAAGGCTCATAGTATCTAGTTGATCAATAGTTCACAGTTCACAATAATTCTATCATTTGTTTGAAGGCTTATAATATCTAGTAGATAAAGAGTTCAGATGTAGTATATATAAAATTGTGACAGTGAGTGAATTTTTTTCGATTCCGTTGTAATAAATTGAAGTTAATGAGTAAGGGGTGTTTGCATTGTCAAATTTCTCAGGTTTTATGTGGTTTTTTGAGAATTGTGTTGTTGTAAGAAATTGAAAAGGTTTTTGTGGCTTCTTGTGAATGCCTTCTTGTAAATTCTAGTGTTAAAAGAAATTGAAAAGGCTCTTACCCGATGAATGAGAAATGAAGTAAGGCATGACTTATGCTAAAAAGTTTGATGTTCTTCGAATTAATAATATGATAAACTGACCACCTACGGAGTAATTGTAGGCATGGAAAAATTGTGGCCACGAGGTGTGCTAAAGATCTGGGACTGTAATGAGTTAAGAAGATATGAGAAAAATCTCATGCGCATAAAGTTGTCACCACGAGGAATTGGTGATGGAGGTAGTGGATGAAAGCTACATGTTTTCCCCTGGGCCAGCGAGGGACCACTATGCTTTCTGTGGACGCCTAGATGTAAGACATTTTGGTTAAGACTTGTTCCACACACATTGAGAGGACTGTCACAAGAGTGGGGGACTCTGTGAAGAGAATAACCTCTAGGCACTGTGGTGGTGTGTGAGAACGGAAGTGCCTTAGCTTGGTGAAGCACCCTAAAGAGCACAAAAAGGAGATACGCCTAAGGAAGGGTATCATCCTTGTGTTAGGTGGCTTGAATCTGTACTTGGAGTACTACTAGAACTTGGTGTGCTGGCATGGAGGACATCGAGAGAAAAGAATAATGGTGAAGCGCCCTAAATAGCACAAGAAGGAGATATGCCTAAGGAAGGGTATCGTCCTTGTGTTGGGTGGCTTGAATTGGTACTTGGAGTGCTAGGATGGAGGACATCCAAAGAAAAAATAATGCTAGGAAAAGGTATGTGCATTACACGTAAATTGGTACTTATGTGGTAATATGTCTATTTATTGCCAAATAGAACTCACATGTATATTAAAACCATTGTATAGTGTTGATTTCTGAGTTTTACATTGTTTCAAGGTCGATGCTAGTATACATGCATATGTATGATTTTAAATGCAGGATCATGACAAGAAATACAAAACAAGCAAGGACAACTCAAAAGGAAAGGAAAAATTATTGAAGGACAAGAACACCGAAGACAGTGTTAATTTTAGGGGGAAAAGATGTAATGTTCCTCCTATATACCCCTAAGCATTTTGCGATTTTAAATATTATTGTATGAGGGATTTTGGGTGTGGAGCTCAAGTTCCAAGGCCCCACCAAAAGAAACCTAAAAGTTAGGCGAAAGTTGAATAACACAAAGGGGCCGACGAACACATGTGCGACAACAACTAGGGCTAAGGGATTGGAAAAAGGGTTTGACAAAAAACATATGATATAAATCATATCATAAGGATAAAGAAAAAATATTATTAATTGAAGATCTATCTATAAGAAAAAAATGATAGATAAAAGGCCTATAATATAAGGTATATCATAAGGACGAAGGAAAATGACAAATTAAGCCTTTATAAAAGACAAAGTATTTTTAATTGAAATATACCTATAAGAAAAAACCATAAATAAAAGACATATGATGTAATGATAAATTAAGTCTGCATAAAGACAGGTATCATAGTTTGTAGTCCATCTATAAGGAAAATAATAAATAAGCAAACATGGAGTATTATGCTATAAATTATATAATAAGGACAAAGAAAAATATAGTATTAAGTCCTTTGGACATTAAAGTCTTTTTATAGAAAGAAGACATGAATTATTATTATTTTAAAGTCTAAATGATGGAATTATTTATTGTTAGACCTAACGACTAATTAGGTCTTTTCAACAAAGATTACTCAAAGCCCTTTTACATTGTAACCTTTATATTCTATTTTAAAGGAGGATTAAATTCCTTCAGCAAAACTTTTGGATTAAATCTGTGCATTAATCTCGTCTTGACAGGAGGAGGGGAATTAAATAATTTATGAATGCAATAGTCATGCCGAGGAAGGATTTAAATAATTTATGAACGCGCAGTGATCTTAGGGCTAAAACGGTCGTGAGGATAATGGCCTAAAAAACCTGTCCAATAGTTACAACAACAACAACAAGTCAGGGTTTGGCTAGACTGATAGGATGAGGATGGCCTTATTTTGAAGGAAGAGAGTAGTATATATGTCTGGAGGGGCGCACTGGCTGGGGGTCCACGACCTCGACACTGGGTAAGCTTGAGATTTAGATAATCATGCATTTACCTCCGCGCGCTAGCTAATGGAACTAGTTGTTAAAGCGTGGGCGTCCTTTCACTCAGGCTGTCGGCTATGATAGTCAAGATCTCTCCAGTGTGCCTATTGGCTAAAGCTTACCCTCATATTTTCAACACCTCGCATATTCAATGTCAATATCTTGACGATGTAGTTAAAACCTTTAGCTCTGAAATTTCAGTGTAGTTTGAATTATTTGGATCTACGTGGTTGCCATTATGATACAGGCTAGGTTTTGAGGAGGTTATATTCTTTCTTTGGAACGAAGGGAAGTATAGACCTTTGGGAAATTACTATGGGAGTAACATTTGCACCCACCTTATACAGACTGAGTTTGATTTCCCACGGTTATGCAATATCCATGGTTACGTTTTGGGGGTTTTCCCTTTTGCAAAATCTAGACAAAACCCTAGATGCGTCCTCACCCCCTTTTTTCATGACTGCATGTTTGGTTGTGTGAGGTTATGGCGTCTTCCTATTTGTTTTTGGTTTTTCATTAGCAGGACTAATCGAATCCACATATGTGAGTTATCCAAATATTTGATGCCAGATTACGTGGTTGCTTTGATTCTTAATCAAGACGAGTAAATCCCTTCTCCTTAGGTTCCAGATCTATTTCCCATACCGTGTGTGGTTGACTGGTAACTATGAAATCAATTTTAACGAGTCGGAAAAACCCCTTTTTAACAACTGACCTATGCCTACGATATGAGTAAGCATCCGGGGTTCTCTTTGCTTGCTCTCGAGGATAATGTATAGGAATTATAAATAAAGTCTCTCGAAGATACTTAGCTATGAGCAAATAGCTGGTTTAGCTTAAACATGGAAATGAGATTAAATTGCAGGATATATATATATATATATATATATATATATTATTTCACACAGTTTACCAAGGTAACTTAGCCAAAGATGATTGATGCTTGAAAGTAATTAAAACATTGATAGTAATTGGTATTCCTCATATGGTATAGGGACTTTCATGATATTTTTTGTTATTAAGAATTATATCAGAGATGGTCAAGATTCAGTATATGAGCTTATGTCATAAATTACACAGAAGTTAGATAATGAGTACTCTGGGAATAAAAGTATCCTTATGGGGTCTAATGAATAATACCCCTAATTGTTAGACAATAGTAGCTCCTTTTGCTTGACTGAGTGTTAGGTTTATTTTTCAATGATAGGATACCTGAATGATGTGTTAAAGACAAAGTTCACCATGTGCCCAAGGGGCTATTAATTATTTTATGAACTACTTATAAGGGTCCTAAAAGAGGGTTGTTGAGTTACAAGAGGCGCTCTGCGAAGAGCCTTGAGGTAAGGTAAGTCGGCCATGGTTGTGCCAAGACATTGTAATTTACTCTATTTTGATAAATTAATAAAATGAATAACAAATTGGTGGACGTAGCCTCGTGGAGGAGGTGAACTATGTGAGCATGTGTCTCATCCTTGTTTTCCTTGTACAACGTTTCTGATTTTGTGTATACTCAATTTATAAATGATGTACGATGCACTATAAATGATTTTCATGTGTCAGAATATTCTACTTCCTCACATTGTTTCGTGTGCATGTGAAGCTGTTCTGTAATCTATGCTGAGGGATTTCGCTAATGTAGAAGGTAATCAAGAAAATATATCAAAATGATTTTGTCCCCACATAGTAACGTATTAAATGCACTATGATGAAAAATGCTCGTAGGTTCCCGCCAAACCACTAATAGATTATGGTTGAATGTTTTGCAAAGACTTGTTCTGGTATGATCAGAAGTGCACTGTGAGTGTTTTAAAATGCATGTAGTTTTGACATCAACAAATTTTGGTTGGACATGCCTAAATAAATTATCATCTGCCACTAACATGCTCGACTCTTTTTGTAGTAACGGAGAAACAAAACTTTTACCCTTCTTTCACCCTTAATGGAATTGATGTCTAAGAGGGTTGTTACATATGGTATCAGAGCCACCTACAACACTAGACCCTTAAGAATGGGCTAACATGGTAGTTTTGCAGGATTACATTTGGAAGAAATTGTGAACGTGGCAGTTCATACTCTCTTGGGATTAGTTCATACTCTCTCCTGATTTCGTCTTTTTGTAGAATAATTCAAAGAAGTGGGAAAGGTAAACTTATGTGGCCGCTATATGCGCACCTGTTGAGTTCCATGGTGACCATTGTACGGGTAATAGCTTAATTTATTTAAACTGTTGATATTGAACAAAATCTGTCAATTGATTTTGTTATGTTCTCAATAAATTAGCATTGATGGTCTGGTAGCCACCGATCATGTTTCTGGAAATAGTGTTTGTGACTCAAATCTGTATGAATAAATATTCTATTTTAATTTATGCATACCACATTATTCATAAAGAAGTCTTCCTGCTATTGTAACGATATTTAATTCGCTGGGCATTGATGACGAGCTCCCCATTAGACATTGAATCAATTGTAACTAATTTTTAATATTTTTGGGTCATTGCCATGTGTGTGAGAGGGATAGAGAAAGAGAGGGTATCTCTGCCACTAACTGATCTGAAAATGGAAAATGAGGACGAGGCAGTAAATATTACTATGCATGATAAATAGGATCGAAAAAGGTAACACGTTAAAGTCTAAGTAGAAGACTAATTAAAAGTTTGACCAATTGGTGTAGCAGACCCTTAGTGCTAACTGTCCAGTGGCAAACCCCATTAGATTATTGGAAGTCCCAAAGTTTCAAAAAATAAACCTCTTTAGATAACCTAGAGACCTGGACTTCTGGAGCTGCAAAGAGTTTTAAAAATGATGCCATTGATGAGAAAAACAAGTTAGTTTGAAAAATGAAATATTCCATGAGATTCAGACTCATCACCAAAATATTTTCTCATTTATGCAAGATTTTTTCACAAGTTGGGCATGCGTATATAATTCTGCTAGTATTGGTTTACTTATTTAGTAGAAAACCCAATTTTGAGAATATGTCTTTCTTCCATAAAATCCAAGAGCATGAAAGCTTCACAAGTACGTTAAACTGCCTAGTCTATCCCAGTCACATGAATGATTCTGGCTAGGGGAATCGTCACAACAGATCCTTTGGTCTCTTCTTGACAATTGTCATGTAGTATATGTTGAACTATAAGTTTGGCTTTAGTTCTAGTTTGTTGTATGATTCTTGCAGTCTTAGTGATTCTTTTCAAAATAAAATCAGAACTTCCTTAAAAATGATTTATTCAGGTAAATAAAATGGTTGCGCCATTGTTTCAACTCTTAACAACATGTTCAAACTTCCTATAAATTTAGGTTAAAGAATTGGACCTTTCATTCCACCTATTCCACAATTTCATTGGATTTACACCACAATATTGTTCAATCTATATCTCTACCATTCAGTCATGGATATCACAAAATATAATGGAGTAAACTGGCTACCACTATATGAGAAGCAGTATCTCAATGCCTCGGAAGCATCAAGCAAATGTTTTTTATCGACGTCTCTGTCCATGATGAAGTGGTTGTCCCATTCAATCTCTGAAATATATTTTGAAAATGACTCCTATGCCCATCAACTTGGCACCATCCTGTGCTCCTAACTTCTAAGAGCACCCTATATGATCATTGCCTACTATGTTTGATGCTCGTATGGTTTCTGACTAAAATCTTTTGGAAATTCTGAGTGGATCACATTTTGTGTAATTGTATCCTATATTATACCTCCCAACAATAAACACCTAAAATAAATGAACCATCTCCTAACTTCTGGTGTCTAGTACCATAAGATGATATGTATCTTATCCTCCATTTAACAATTTTCTTCCTGTGTTAATTCAAAGTTAATCCCGGGTACTTTGAGGATAATATATGCTCTCAATCAATCAATATTTGAATTCAATACTTATTACAAGACTAATTGGTTTTGGTCGTAGTACCACGGTGAATTACTTGTAGAAGCATCCATAGGATGAGATCCCTCTCATTATGCATAATCAACCAATCAAACGCTAAAATTAATTTTCTTTCTTTGAGTAAATGGGAAGAATTATATGCATTTTAGCATTTACAAAAAAAATGACGAAAGGTATGATTACATGCCCCAAGGATCTGGGACAGCCATACTCCTTTAGGAAGATTCACAACCTATAAGAAACAAAAGTCTGATAATCCCACTGTGATACAACTGAATCAAGCCAAATAACAACATCAGCCTCACAGGGCAAGAGCACCCATAAACCCTATTGAAGGCTCATAGTATCTAGTGGATAAATAGTTTACAGTTCACAATAATTCTATCATTTGTTTGAAGGCTTATAATATCTAGTAGATAAAGAGTTCATATGTAGTATATATAAAATTGTGACAGTGAGTGATTTTTTTTCAATTCCGTTGTAATAAATTGAAGTTAATTAGTAAGGGGTGTTTACATTGTCAAATTTCCCAGGTTTTATATGGTTTTTTGCGAATTGTGTTGTTGTAAGAAATTGAAAAGGTTTTTGTGGCTTCTTGTGAATGCCTTCTTGTAAATTCTGGTGTTAAAAGAAATTGAAAAGGATCTTACCCGACGAATGAGAAATGAAGTAAGGCATAACTTATGCTAAAAAGTTTGATGTTCTTTGAATTAATAATATGATAAACTGACCACCTATGGAGTGATTGCATGCATGGGAAAATTGTGGCCACGAGGTGTGCTAAAGCTCTGGGACTGTAATGATTTAAGAAGATATGAGAAAAATCTCATGCGCATAAAGTTGTCACCATGAGGAAGTGGTGATGGAGGTAGTGGATGAAAGCTACATGTTTTCCCCCAGGCCAGTGAGGGACCACTATGCTTTCTGGGGATGCCTAGATGTAAGACATTTTCGTTAAGACTCGTTCCACACACATTGAGAGGACTGTCACGAGAGTGGGGGACTCTATGAACAGAATAACCTCTAGGCGTTGTGGTGGTGTGTGAGAACGGAAGTCCCTGAGCTTGGTGAAGCACCCTAAAGAGCACAAAAAGGAGATACGCCTAAGGAAGGGTATCATCCTTGTGTTGGGTGGCTTGAATCGGTACTTGGAGTGCTGTTAGCACTTGGTGTGCTAGGATGGAGGACATCCAGAGAAAAGAATAATGGTGAAGCACCCTAAATAGCACAAGAAGGAGATATACCTAAGGAAGGGTATCGTCCTTGTGTTGGGTGGCTTGAATTTGTACCTGGTGTACTGTTAGCACTTGGAGTGCTAGGATGGAAGACATCCAAAGAAAAGAATAATGCTGGGAAAAGTTATGTGCATTACACGTAAATTGGTACCTATGTGGTAATATGTCTATTTATTGGAAAATAGAACTAACATGTATATTCGAACCATTGTATAGTGTTGATTTTTGAGTTTTACATTGTTTCAAGGTCGATGCTAGTATACATGCATATGTATGATTTTAAATGCAGGATCATGACAAGAAATACAAAGCAAGCAAGGAAAACTCAAAAGGAAAGGAAAAATTATTGAAGGACAAGAACACCGAGGACGGTGTTAATTTTAGGGGGAAAGGATGTAATGTTCGTCCTATATACCCCTAAGAATTTTTCGATTTTAAATATTATTTTATGAGGGCTTTTGGGTGTGGATATCAATTGCCAAGGCCCCACCAGAAGAAATCTGAAAGTTAGGCGAAAGTTGAATAAAACAAAGGGGTCGACAAACACATGTGCAACAAGAACTAGGGCTAAGGGATCGGAAAAAGGGTTTGACAAAAGACATATGATATAAATCATATCATAAGGATAAAGAAAAAATATTATTAATTGAATATCTATCTGTAAGAAAAAAATGATAGATAAAAGGCCTATAATATAAGGTATATCATAAGGACGAATGAAAATGACAAATTAAGTCTTCATAAAAGACAAAGTATTTTTAATTGAAATCTACCTATAAGAAAAAACCATAAAAAAAAGACATATGATGTAATGATAAATTAAGTCTGCATAAAGACAAGTATCATAGTTTGTAGTCCATCTATAAGGAAAATAATAAATAATTAAACATGGAGTATTATGGTATAAATTATATCATAAGGATAAAGAAAAATATAGTATTAAGTCCTTTCGACATTAAAGTCTTTTTATAAAAAGAAGACATGAATTATTATTATTTTAAAGTCTAAATGATGGAATTATTGTTAGACCTAACGACTAAATAGGTCTTTTCGACAAAGATTACTCAAAGCACTTTTACATTGTAACCTTTATACTCTATTTTAAAGGAGGATTAAATTCCTTCAGCAAAACTTTTGGACGAAATCTATGCATTAATCTCGGCTTGACAGGAGGAGGGGAATTAAATAATTTCTGAACGCAATAGTCATGCTGAGCAAGGAATTAAATAATTTCTGAATGCGCAGTGATGTTAGGGATGAAATGGTCTCGAGGATAATGCCCTAAAAATCCTGTCAGACAGTTACAACAGCAGCACCAAGTCAGGGTTTTGCTGGACTGATAGGATGAGGATGGCCTTATTTTGAAGGGGAAGAATGAACTTGACACTTGGTAAGCCTGAGATTTGGATAATCGGGCATTTAACTTTGTGCGCTAGCTGATGGAACCAGTTGTCAAAGCATGGACATCCTTTCACTTAGGCTGTCGGCTATGATAGCCAAGATCTCTCGAGTATGCCTGTTGGCCAAATATTACCCTCATGTTTTCAATGCCCTGCATATTCAATGGCAATATCTTGACGACGTAGTTAAAACCTTTAGCTCTAAAATTTTGGTGTAGTTTGAATTATTTGGATCTACGCAGTTGAATTTATGATACAGGTTGTGTTTTGAGGAGGTTATATTCTTTCTTTGGAACGAAGGGTGTTAAATTTTCATATGCTTAGCTAAGACATCAGTATTTCATTTCATTTTCATAACAAAAGCATATAAATAGGATCACTGAAAGATAGACAAGCACAACCATACAAAAGGAACACAAAGATTTAGCCTAGGAAAACCCTAAAGGGATAAACCCAACAAAATCTTCCTCAATATAGATGCCCCAAAAAGATAAAAGATAAAATCAACAAGGATATCAAAGCCTGATCCTCCTCCTTCTCTAGCTACTTCTCTTCTCCACTAATGCACTACACAAGTGAGAGTGTGTGTGTTCCAAATGAGGAGCATCACACCTCTATTTATATTCATCCGTTCACTTTAATTAACTCATCTGGCATGTAGGATCGAGTTAATCATGTAGGTTCGAGTTAATCATGTAGGCTCAAGTAACCACACTAGGGTGCTAATGACCCACCTTTACAATTAGAGGGGACTACCTCATGACTCTTATTAGTTCTTCTGATTAGAAGCATTGGGGTACAAAGTAATACAAGTGGTTCTCCCAATAGGACCCTTGGGGACCACAAAAGATACATATAGAATATTCTTCGAAGTTACAATATTTCAACACTCCCCCTTAACGAGAAGGGTATTCTACAACAACATCAACAACAAAAATAATAGGAGAGAGAAAGATAGGACATCATCAACATCATCAGTGTAACACATCTATAAATCATTGGAAGATTTTTAACACCATATAGTCTTTGTATTCAATATTCAATGATAGCAACTCTTTGATCAGCATCAACATGTTTTGAACTTTTGATCAGCAACATCTTCAACACTTTGACCTTTCGATCAGCTACACCTTCAACAACATCTTCAGCACTTTGACCTTTCGATCAGCAACATCTTCAGCACTTTGACCTTTCGATCAGCAACATCTTCAGCACTTAGACCTTTCAATCAGCAGCAACATCTTCAGCACTTAGACCTTTCAATCAGCAGCAACATCTTCAGCACTTTGACCTTTCGATCAGCAACATCTTCAGTGTTTTGACCTTTCGATCAATAACAATATCTTCAACATTTTGATCAGCAACATCTTCAGCACTTTGATCATTCGATCAGTAGCAACATCTTCAACATTTCGATCAGCAACATCTTCAGCACTTTGATCTTTCAATCAACAACAACATCTCTAACATTTCGATCAGCAACATCTTCAGTACTTTTATCTTTCGATCAACAACAATTTCTTCAACATTTTGTTATTTCGATCAACAACATCATCATATCCTGATCAGTAACATCGTGATCAGCACCATCATCATACTTCAATTCTCAAACAGCATCATCATCATCATATTCTGATCTTTTGATCAGTACGTCGTCATCATCACATACTGATCAGTACATTGTCATCATCACATACTGATCAGTACATCATCATCATCATACTCTGATCTTTTGATCAATGCATCATCATCGTCATACTCTAATCTTTAGATCAATACGTCATCATCATAAAAACATCAACATCATCAAATCATCAAAATATCATCATCATCACACTCTGATATTTTGATCAGTACATCATCATCATCATAAAAACATCAACATCGTCAAAATATCATCATCATCACACTCTGATATTTCGATCATTACATCATCATCATCATCAAAACATCAACATGATCCTTCCTTTCGGAATTATGGGATTTAGGTCTTTACGGAGTTACCAATGATCCTTCCTTTTGGAATTATGAGATTTAGGTATTTATGGAGTTACTAATGATCCTTCCTTTCGTAATTACAGGATTTATGTCTTTACGAAGTTACTAACGATCCTTCCTTTCAGAATTATGGGATCAACACATTTGTGGAACTCAGACAATCCTTCCTATTGGAATTACAGGATCAACACATTTGTGGAACTCAGACAATCCTTCCTATTGGAATTATGGGATCAATTCAATGATCCTTCCTTTTGAAATTACGGGATTTAAGTATTTATGTAGTTACTAACGATCCTTCCTTTCGAAATTACGGGATCAACATAGATGTGGAACTCAGCCAATCCTTCCTATTGGAATTACAGGATCAACACATCTGTGGAACTCAGAAAATCCTTCCTATTGGAAGTACGGGATCAATTCAATGATCCTTCCTTTCGAAATTACAGGATTTAGGTCTTTACAGAGTTAATAACAATCCTTCCTTTCAGAATTATGGTATCAACACAGATGTGGAACTCATACAATCCTTCCTCTAGGAATTATAGGATCAACACACGTTCTTGAGTACCGAAGTCACCGGATTAGTTCTGAACCGAAGTTCAAGGATGATACAATCCTACCACATTCACGTGGACCGAGATCTCCGGATACATTTTC
Source organism: Pseudotsuga menziesii (assembly GCA_001517045.1). Lineage (NCBI taxonomy): Eukaryota > Viridiplantae > Streptophyta > Pinopsida > Pinales > Pinaceae > Pseudotsuga > Pseudotsuga menziesii. The sequence continues at coordinate 542,419 of LPNX010753152.1, forward strand.
AACCAAGGTTCAAGGATGATGCAATCCTACCACTTTCACGGGGGCCAAGACCTCCGGATACATTTTGAATCGAGGTTTAGGGATGATGCAATCCACCACTTTCACGGGGGCTGAGACCTCCAGATACATTTTGAACCGAGGCTCAGGGATGATGCAATCCACCACTTTCACGGGGGCCAATACCTCTGGATACATTTTGAACCGAAGTTCAGGGATGATGCAATCCCACCACATTCACGGGGGCCGAGACCTCCGGATACATTTTGAACCGAGGTTCGGGGATGATGCAATCCCACCACATTCACGGGGGCCGATACCTCTAGATATATTTTGAACCGAAGTTCAGGGATGATGCAATACTACCACATTCACGAAGAGCAAAGTCACTGGATCTATTTTGGACAGATCTCCGAGGATGATACAATCCCTCTTCATTCTCGAGGACCGAGGTCACTGGATAACTTTTGGACAGATGTCCCGGGATGATACAATCCCTCTTCATTCTCTAGGACCGAGGTCTCTGGATCGCTTTAAGGAAAGTGCCCAGGGATGATACAATCCCACTGCCACATCACTAATCCCCCTTTTAAGGAAGGTCTTTCCTAACAACACCAAGCTTGTCTCGAAAGTGTTCGAACTTTACTCAAGACAAAGGCTTCATCAGCACATCATCATCTAAACCATCATCATCTACATCTTCAGTATGTGAATACTGAACTATCACCATCTGTATCTCTAGTATGTGAATACTGAAAGAATAATCATGTATATCTTCAGTATGGGAATACTGAAACATCATCATCTGCATCTTATCTCGTATGTAGAAATACCGGATTTCTAAGTGTTACGATGGAATACAGGGTTCTCTATCATCACAAATCTGGTTATCACATAGAATCGCGGTAGTGTCCAACTCTAGGTTGAATAATCCTAACATCAGCTTTCAAATCCATATGGATTCACAACTAGCAGATCAAGCTGCTATATATTCTGCTTCGACTGTGCTTAGAGCAACACTAGACTGCTTTCTGCTAAACCATGAAATCATAGTAGATCCAAGACTATAACATCCACCTGATGTGATTTTTCTATCTGAGATACTTCCAACCCAATCTGCATCTGTGTAGCCATACAATCTATACTCATGGCTACCATCATAGTATAGACCAAGGTCTATAGTCCCTTTTAGATATCTCATCACATGTTTTGCAGCTACTAGGTGAACCCATCTTGGTTGAACAAGATATTGACTTAAGGTGTTCACAGCAAAGCAAATGTCTGGTCAGGTATTTCTTAAGTACATCAATGACCCAATGATCTATCTGTAATGAGTCACCTCCACTAACTCTAATGAGAAATCAACTAACAACTTCAGGTTGGATTCCATTGGTGTGGCCATGGCCTTGCATTCCGACATATTGAATCTCTTCAATATCTCTACCGCATGCTTTCCCTGGTTGAGAAAGATTCCTTCTGAACTTTGCCATCAGACCTAGGAAGTAATGCATTAACCCAAGGTCTTTCATCTGAAATTATTCTGCTAGTTTCTTCTTGCTTTCCATGATCTGTTTCTCATTTCCTGTCAAGAATAAGTCATCCACATATAATAACAGGATGACAGGTTAATCTTCTACAACCTTGAGATAAAGGTTAGGATCAGCTTTATTTTTGGTAAAACCCATAATTGATAGGAAACTATCTATCCTTCAATACCAAGCTCTGGGAGCTTGCTTCATGCCATAGAAGGCCTTCTTCAACTTAGATATATGAGTCCATCTGTCTTCAACTTCAAATCCTTGTGACTATTCGATGTAAAACTCTTCCCAAATCATACCATTAAGGAAGGATTTTCTTCACTTCATCATGGAAGCAACTACCATCATAATTCTGAAGGAAGTGTACCTTTCTTTCTGAAGTAAGTGTCTCTTCAGAATTAATTCCCTCCTTCTTATAGAAACCTCTAGCCACAAGTCTTTCCTTACTTCTATGAGCAACATATTCGATCTTGCAAATCCATTTGTAAGAGACCACATTATTGCTTTCTGGTTTGAGTACTATATCCCAAACATCATTCTAGTATTCTTTCATCATAACATCTTCCATGATTTCATCTTGTCAGATCAACAACATATCCTAGTCTTCTGCATTCAACTTTGACGGTTGGAACCCACTTTACTCTTGGTAAAGTCTCGATCCATCAGGAATTTGTCCATCATGTCATTACCATGTCGAACTCAGATATCTTCTATAGTCACTCCCCCTGAAGTGGAGTATTATCTTCCTTCTTCATTCTGTATAGGTGGTTCTATGCTTGATCAATAGAGTATGTCATGTCATAGTCTATTCCTTCTGAGGCAAATCACGAACCTTGCTTTGTACACTTGTTCTTGTAGATCCATATGGAAGATACTACGTACTTTCCTTTATGTATCAAAATCATATCGCATACATCATTCCCCATGATCAACTGTTATTCTTTGAACATAACTTCTTTCGTAGCATTATTTTCTTCATCTTGAGTTATCTCTCATATCCATGGTGGTCTTCATCCTTTGAGGTGGATCTACCGCTCTTTGAAACTCTTTCTTTCATCATGGTGTCTTTGACCCTGGGAGCTTCAAGTCTCATCCTTCTTTTCTTGTAGGAGGTTGTACAGGACCTTTCCTACAATTCAAATGCACCAGTTGCATGGTTAGAACTATTTCATAAAACATATGCATAATGATAAATTCTTATGCATCATGAAACTATTTAGCAAATACAACATTCTTCCAAATTTCACAGAAATTTTCTAGATTCCTTCCATCTCTATCATGACATTATTGAGATTGTGCACTAATCCAATATGTCAGCAAAGAGGTTTTATAAGTAGCAATGGAGAGTTGTATAGCACCATGAGCTACTTACCCATCACATGCATATTAGTAGTATATACATTGAATAATGCAAACAATCTATCATGCATAACACATCAACTGAATATAATCAAATGTATAACAAAACAATATCATGAAATGACAATTGAATACTTATCTTTTATTTGTTTCGTGGGTAGAATCCATCTTGATCATTTTGGTTTATCATCTTCTTCATCCATGAAATCATCATTTCTTATCCAAATGATAAGATGAATAAGAGGTTCTTCAAGAATTGAATTCTTCATATTCCTCATCACTTGAGGGATCTTCTTTGAATGGTGAGAGCTTGATCTTCAATTGCTCCCATCTTCTTCTTCTCTTATTATTAGTCGAGCTGAAAGTAATCACTTAATTCTGGCATACATTCTTCACATGAATGAATCCCATGATTCTGGGAGGCCATTCAAGGTGGCAATCACCACTTCTACATACTTCTTCTTCTACTGCTTCAAGTTGTTCTGCATTCTGTATCTTCACATTCTTCAACTGTTTTCTCAAAGCCATCTTCTGATTTAAGTTCTTATCTTCAAATAGCTTGATCAAGGAATCAAACATCTTCGGTGTCTTTAGGGAATACACTTGTGGTATAAGTTGATCCGTGATTGAATCAACAATGATCTTCTTGGCCTTGATCAAGTTCTTCTTATGTAAGTCTCTGAGGCTCATCTCCCTCTAGAACTGGAACCTCTCTACTCATGTAGGTGTCCAATTCATTTTCTTCAGAGAGATCAAATACTTCCATTCTTAGAAGTTTTCAACTTCACTAAGCTTATCATCAAGCTGATGTGATAGATCATTTTGAAATGAGAACCTCAAATGCAAATAGAAAAATATTAGGTCTTACCAATTTGAGGTGTTCGTCGTGCTTCCGGAGCTGGCTGATCTAGGGTTTGTCAGAGAAACCCTAATTTTCAAAACTTGGAATATTTTAGATCTAATTGGATAGAAAGATAGATCTCTTCAAATGGAGCTGTCCAATGTACTCCTTTTTTTAAAACAGTGGAGGGAAGCTCCCGGAACAGGAATCCCTAGTTTTCCAATTTCTTCTGCAGAAATGCATGTTACTGTTTCTATGATATATCTGAAATTAATGCTCCTCTATGTTTGAAATTTTGGACTGAAGTAACATCGCATATCCCTGATCCAATAGCACAGATTTCATCAGAATTAGGATTTATGATCATTTTACCAAGGTGACCTGTTATAGGACTGTTTGGAACAGTGAAGTTGTATGGCATATCACGTGTCACTCATTCATCTTCAGGTTCTAAAATTTGGACCAAAGAAATTATATGCCGTACTATTTCTGGAACATCTTCAGGAATTCCATTTGGACCTCTGTAGCCCATGCTACAATAATTCTCCCAAGGTGTCCTATTTAGGGATGAATTCTGGAAGAGGCTGCAACCCTAACTTGGACGGATCATATCTCCCAGAATATAGTGAATTTGAGGCTGAATTTTGGATACAGTTTAAATCATGATTTTATGTTTGGCCTCTGCAATTTTCACCACCTAATACTTCACCAATATCAGGATATAGTGAATGTACCAAAACGTAGCATTTTTAGTATTTAGGGTTTTTCCAGATCGAGGTCAAACTAGGGTTTGACTTTCCCATAGTTTCACCCAACCAAATTTCTTGATCCAGGTCTCTAAAATTTGATTTTGATGAGGATAGAAATCCCATGCTGGGATCACTAAAAAATTCTTCTTCTGCAGGAAGCCTTAATTTCCCACACCGAAAACTGAAAATGCTCGAAATTGAATTCTGCTTTGATAGAAAGATGCGCCCTTCAATGGAGAGTTAGCCTATCCTTCTTTTGCTGATTGAGTGTGGAGAGAGAACCAAAATGTAAGAATCCCTAGATTCTATAGCTGCACAATGTATTCTTTCAAGGTGGCTCCGATACCATGTTAATGTTAGGATTAGTAATCCTCCCTTGTCCAAATTTGGTCATATGTCTAAATTGGGAGTCATGTCTAAATCATGAGTCCATCCAGTCTATTTATAGTCATTAGCACCATTGGGTAAACTTGACCTAATTGGGGCACATGTTTCAGTTACTGAAGTGTGGGAAAAACTAATCGAGGCTCACTACCACTTACTGCACTTGATTGCATAAGTTTAGGAGCCTCCTAGATCAATCCCTACAATTTAGGAAGCCACTGGGAGTGCCAAAACCAACCAAGGTCAGTTCACTTCAGTTAATGACTAGTCAAGCTAAGGTAGGAGTCAGTTACATTCAGTTAGTGCTAGGTTTACTTGACTGCACACATGTGGGGCACATTTCTCACCTACCATAGTCAGTTAACCATTAGTCAACACTAAATTAACACTTGAGTTGTGTTTTAGAGCTCCGATGAACTCCGGTTATGGTTTAGACAAGGATAGTTAACTACTGGGTCCTCTGATAGTTATTTAGACAAGTCTTGGTTACCTATAGTCAAGTAGAGTCTAATCAATTCGAACTTCCTCATGTGGATTCGAATTGTTTGTGGCTATTAAAGACATTTTACTTCATTGTAATTATCATCTGGATTACTTTTTTTATTAATGAAAGCATTCATAGCTGCAAGCCTTTTGCACTGTTTCATTCTTCAATTGCTGAGTAAATTGTGAGATCTTCTTTGTGAGTTGTGTATTTGTCTACATATCTATATGCTCAAATTTACATGGTATCAGAGCCTCGATGCACAAGAATCTTCTCCTCTTCAGATCTCCTACTAGATCATTTTTTTGTTTTGGAGGTACAACTTCAAAATGAATTCATCAGTTCCTCTTCTCACCCGATCCTCAGACTATTTTGAATGGAAGGTGAAGATGATTGGATTTCTGCATAGACGAAAACTCTTTTCGGTGTCTGATGGATACGGTATAAATTATTTTGAGAGTGATAATGACTGGCTAAAATCAAAGGATAAAGCTTTTGAAATAATGAAACTGGCTCTTTCTCCTAGCATGCCCTACCACAGTAGATCTATTAAAGATCCACATGAACTCTGGACAAGATTGGACAGAACCTTTGGAAGCACATGGAGCACATCTAGCACCATAAGCATCCTTGATTCAAAATTCTCGGCCTCTACTCTCTCTGATGAAGTTGTTCAAGATGAAGATGAAGCAAAAGCTTCTACACAGTCAATTCGAATTGAAGACAGTCTCCATGCAGTGACTCCTCCTGATGCTTCGGAAGTTCATGAAATATATGATATCTCATCTTCTCATATTATTGAAACAGAAGAAGACATTCAAATCTCTGATATTGAAGAAAAATTATGCTGTACTTACATGCAAAAATTCACCGGTGATTTTCCTTTAAATTCTGTGCAAAATTTACCAGTAATTACTTCCGAAAGTGAAGAGAAATTTGATTTTTATTCCTCTAATGTTGCTGCTGGTGTGCAAATATGTGATACCTTAGATATTTTGGAAGAAATATCAGATTACCAGAGTGATCCATTCGTTCCCCATGATCTAGTTTTTCCAGCAAATTCCTGCAGGATTGCATGCACCAAAATTCAGAATTTTGAAGAAGAAGAAAGCTGTGCATCCACCGTCTCGGTTAACCATTTATTTGAATCTGATATTAAACTTATTGGATATAATATGAGATTATTTAGATCTGATATAATATTTCTTAGTTTAATATATCAAATTCATAATCTTTTAGTACCGCTTGTAGCTGTTCTCATCAATGGTGTGAAGAAACAAGTACCGCAAGTCTCCTACAAAACTACTGCTGGGGATTTCATTCCATTTCACAGTTTTGGATCTGTTTTGAACCTATTTAGATCTGATTTAATTTATGATATGATATTATTTGGTTCATATTTTAAAATTCAAAATCATTCAGTCATGCTTGTAGCTACTCTCACCAATTCCGGTGTGAAAAATCAAGTACCGCACTTTCTCTTCAAAACTGCTGATGGGGATTTGGTGTTAGTTTCTTCATATGAAGTTACTGATATTTTATTATGTGATTCATTATATATTTCAAAATCTATATCAGAATATGGATCTCAAGCATTCGCTCTCAACAGTCCCAGTGCTTCTCTACCATTGATCACATGCTCATCTCCTCACAGAACTAGTAAAGAGGAAGATTTTCCGCATCCGCTTGGACACCTGCTCCTAACACTTGGGGCTGTTTTTACCACTCATGGTTTTTTGTTCATGGCTGCAACATATCAGTTTCTTGAGTGTTCCTCCCATTCTCTGAATTTTCAAGAACCTTTTCTCACTTTTCAGTTGACTTCAGTTGCTCTACATGGGTCAAGTCTTCATCCGGCAGTTGTATATATTTTTGATTTAGTTGAGCATATCATTCTTCTTCCAAAGAGGAAGATTCCTCCAGAAATAATTATGGAGAGGTTCACATGCCAGGCCCCGGGATACCTGTGCACAGAAGAACCAGATTGATCCTGATTCTACCTGCTTAATTAGAAGGGTTTTTTTTTTTCCCATGTGGTTTTTCCACAGCACCTTGTTTTTGAGCAGTTACCTTACTTTACTTGATTTAATGGGTGACCTATGGTCTTATTTACCAGGGACCAAAGTTTTTCCAAGTTAGCATTTAGGGGGGGTGTTAGGATTATTAATCCTCCCTTGTCCAAATTTGGTCATATGTCTAAATTGGGAGTCATGTCTGAATCGGGAGTCCATCCAGTCTATTTATAGTCATTAGCACGATTGGGTAAACTTGACCTAATTGGGGCACATGTTTTAGTTACTAAATTGTGGGGAACACTAATTGAGGCTCATTGCCACTTACTGCACTTGATTGCATAAGTTTAGGATCCTCCTAGATCAATCCCTACAATTTAGGAAGCCACTGGGAGTGCCGAAACCAACCAAGGTTAGTTCACTTCAGTTAATGAATAGTCAAGCTAAGTTAGGAGTCAGTTACATTCAATTCAAGTCCTCCACTTTCAGTTAGTGCTAGGTTTACTTGACTGCACACATGTGGGGTGCATTTCTCACCTACCATAGTTAGTTAACCATTAGTCAACACTAAATTAACACTTGAGTTGTGTTTTAGAGCTCCGATGAACTCCGGTTATGGTTTAGACAAGGATAGTTAACTACTGGGTCCTCCAATAGTTATTTAGACAAGTCTTGGTTACCTACAGTCAAGTAGAGTCTAATCAATTCGAACTTCCTCATGTGGATTCGAATTGTTTATGGCTATTAAAGCCATTTTACTTCATTATAATTATCATCTGGATTACTTTTTTGATTAATGAAAGCATTCACAGCTGCAAGCCTTTTGCACTCACTAGTGGAAAATGAGATATTAGTGACCAAAAAAATGACCAAAATCCGCATATCAATGACCACTTTTGGTTTGGCGATCACTGGTGGCTAATTTATGGTCTTTTATTACGCGACCAAAATTGG
>LPNX010753158.1:0-117564 GCA_001517045.1 Pseudotsuga menziesii
ATGTGTGTGTGAGAGAGAGATAAAGAGAGAGGAGGGGGTGTGTTAGGAGTTCGGGAGGGGGGGTTTAGATTAATGTCAAGGTGTCTAGGTGTTGAAGAGGGGATGTAATAGGCGGTTTGGGGGGTTACGAGAATATGTGACAATAACACGTATGGGTTTTTACTGATAACAATGTGCACTCAATTTTATTGAAACAAACGCATGCACATTTTTATTGACATAAGCATGAATGTGTTTTTATTGACATAAACGGGCATGCATTTTGCAACTATATTGTTTGGTTTTTGATGATATTATTTGAAGGTTTGTGAGGGGGTTGGTAAGGAGTTAGAGGTAGACATTGAGAGGGAGTGTTAGGGAGTTAGAGGTAGAGACCAATGGGTTTGTTAAGAGATTCGGGGTAAGTGAAGAAAGGGGGAAAGAGAGTGAGACAATGTCTTAGTAGGTGGGGAGATAGAGAGGAGGAGGTGGGGTTAGAGGTTGGGAAAGGGTGAGGGAGATGTGTGTGTGTGTGTGTGTGTGTGTGTGAGAGAGAGAGAGAGAGAGAGTGAAGCGAACAATAATTTCGCTCACACAATAATCACCAAAATATCTGGAATATTGGATAAGCCATAGGGCAAATGTATATTAATGGTTGTATAGATAAGATAATGGATAATTTCAATGTTTGATGACCCGCCTATTTAAATAAGGCTTGGGGAGCTGTGAGTTGAAAGGTCATGTCCTTTCAATATTATAGTTGATTATGTTTTATTATTAGTTATTTAATATTATTTTTATGTTCGTTACATTGCCTTCCCCTTAAGGGAATCTTTGTCCTCAAAGATGTATTTGACATTAATGTCTGATTTATTTCAATCTGTCATTTTGGAATTCTTTCCCCTTTGTATTTGCGACATTTGAGGAGATGAGCCGATACAAATTACGGATTCCCCAAGAGAATTGTCGCATTGTATCTGTTGTGGTCCATCCCAGATCTATTTTTATCGGAGCTCTGAGATATTTTTGTGGAATAATTCGTCTTAATTGTTGCTTGGTATGTCGATATTTTCACATGTCCACATAAGTCTTTTGTGAATATTTATTTTGACCCTGTCGTTGGTCAAAATGACGATTATAATTAGGATGTCTGTAAGGTATAGGTTTTGTTTGTTCTTCTTTCTTTTGGAATGTGACGAGGACTGTCTTCACTTCTTCGATTTGATTTTTGGATGCATTTTCCTAGATTGTGCTTCTTGGTTCTCTAGTATATTGTTCATGAATTGGAATCCTTTCGATTCTTTCCTCTTGCGATTCAATTTCTAGCTCCTTGATTTGGTTATGTAGTTCCTGATTACTATTATTTAAACACTGGTTTTCTTCTTACTTTTCTAGTAATTTCCCTTCGAGGTCTTCACTGGATTGTCTCCTCTTGCTGTTGTTTTTCAATTTTTTTATTTTTGTAATCAGGGTTTTGTTGTGATTTCTTAATCTGAAAATTTCTTCAGAATTGTTGGATATTATTTTATTACTCTTTGCGATCTCTAGCTTGTGTTCTTTTTTAGAGTCGCTATTTTGTTGTTGAAGAACTTTTATCTGTTGTCGATATTGGTCGACCACTGATTCTTGATCTGTTAATTTCTATCATATGTGCGTCAGTTCTTCATCATTGTTGTTAACGATTTTGTTCAAGCGTATTGTTTCTGCTTCGTAATCACTTATTTCTTTATTTATATCTTGATTTGTTAGTCTCTGATTGAAATCACTTTCATCTTTTAATTTCTTAATTTGGGCCGATAATTTTTCTATATGATTGTTCTGGTTGAAAATTATTTGCTCCTTGCGCTCTTTTTGCATCTTATGTAATTTAATCAACATTTCCGATTTCATATTCATGTTTTGTAATTCTTCATTGTCTCTTCGATAGCACTTTAATTTGGCTTCTAATTTCTCTATTTGTGCTTTCAGACCAACTTCCATGGTCTCTGATTTCTTTAATGATAGATGGCTATCAATTTCTTGACGAGTCTTCCTTTGACGTTTTGACTTTTCGTCGATTTTTATTTCCTTGGACTTTGACTTTTTTTGTCGATAAGCAAATTCTTCTTTTAAATTGGAATTCTCTTTTGTATGCCCCTTATATATATATTTATTTATAGAAATAAAATTATATAATTATTATTTTTAATTTTTTTCAAATAATAATAATTATGCTAATATTGAATTGTTTTCTCCCCGAGCTAATAATAATAATAATATGTATTATTGAACAATAACACTATTATTATAAATAATAATAATAAATTATTCAACTATATAATATTTTGTATATAGTTTTTTTTTTGGTTTTTTTTGTATAAATAAATGTTATAATAATAATATATGATTATTATATATATAAATTATTTTCATTAAAATTTGGTTTTTTTTTTGCACGTTAGGGTTTGCGTGGAGGAGAAGGGAGAGTTGATGCGTTGGAATGTACGTGTGAGAAGTAGGTGGAAAGAAAAAAATGTGGATGATGAGGATGGCGATTGGGCAAGCACAGGAGGGAGGAGAAGGCATCCAGGAGTGGGGTTGCAGCCGTTGGAGGATGTAGTAGCAGTTCGTGGGCGAGCAGGTTGTGACGAAGAGAAGGGGGTGGAGTTGGTGTGAGTTGCAGATGGAAGCAGATGCGCAAGGGCTGAAGGTAGGGGAAATGTCGCCTGGAGTGGAGAGTGAAAAGAGGAGGAGGCTGGGAGAAGGGGGGAGCGGGAGGCTGGGGAGAGGAGTGGCAGCGCGGGTTGCAGAGGAGTTGGAAGGTGTGGTGGATGGTTGTTGAAGGTGAAGGGAGCAACGACAGAGTGGAGTGTGCGGTTGATGAAAGAGGGGAGCGTGGGAGAGCTGAGCGCGATGGAGGCGTGAGTAGAGTGGGATTCACGATAGGAAGGAGGAGGAACGTGGTGGTTGGAGGAAGCAGGTATCCGGAGGGGGTGATTGGGAATGGGAAAGAACGTTGAACGTGGAGGATAATTGTTCTTGCATGAGATTGCATAATAGTGGCAAGCTATAGGCGATGAGGGAGTCGGTTTGCAGACTGCGTGGAGAGGAAACCTGCAGAATGCGTGTAGGCATGAAGGAATGGAAACTTCTGGCGCATTTGTGGAGGTGGCATGAAAGGAAGTGAGGTGAGTGTAATGGGGTTAAGGTCAAGGACCTAAAAACTCAGAGAAACTCTGAAATTACTCAGATAAAATCTGAAAGTTTGGCTAAAAGCCAGAATGAGTACAAGCCTGAGAAAGGGTTGGCTCTGATACCACTTGAAGCGAACAATAATTTCACTCACACAATAATCACCAAAATATCTGGAGTATCGGATAAGCCATAGGGAAAATGCATATTAATGGTTGTATAGATAAGATAATGGATAATTTCAATGGTTGATGACCCGCCTATTTAAATAAGGCTTAGGGAGTTGTGACTTGAAAGGTCATGTCCTTTCAATATTATAGTTAATTATGTTTTATTATTAGTTATTTAATATTATTTTTATGTTCATTACAGAGAGAGAGAGAGAGAGAGAGAGAGAGAGAGAGAGGAGAGATGTGTGTGTGTGTGAGAGAGAGAGAGAGGGAGGGTTGGGGAATAGATAAGGGGGTGTGGGTTAGGTGTAGTAGTTGAATGAGTTGGGGAGTGAGAGTGAGTGGAGGGGGGGTGTTAGTGGCAGGGGAAGACAAAGGGATATGTGTGTGTGTGAGAGAGAGAGAGAGAGAGAGCATTGAGACCCTATGAATGGGGGTGGGGGTTAGGTGTATATCGATGAGTTGAGGAGTGAGAGAGAGTGGAGGAGGGGGGGGGTTAATGGTAGGGGGAAATAAATGGGTGTGTGTGTGTGTGTGGGTGAGAGAGAGAGAGAGAGCATTGAGACCCTATGAATGGGGGTGGGGGTTAGGTGTATATCGATGAGTTGAGGAGTGAGAGAGAGTGGAGGAGGGGGGGGGTTAATGGTAGGGGGAAATAAATGGGTGTGTGTGTGTGTGTGGGTGAGAGAGAGAGAGAGAGCATTGAGACCCTATGAATGGGGGTGGGGGTTAGGTGTATATCGATGAGTTGAGGAGTGAGAGAGAGTGGAGGAGGGGGGGGGTTAATGGTAGGGGGAAATAAATGGGTGTGTGTGTGTGTGTGGGTGAGAGAGAGAGAGAGAGCATTGAGACCCTATGAATGGGGGTGGGGGTTAGGTGTATATCGATGAGTTGAGGAGTGAGAGAGAGTGGAGGAGGGGGGGGGTTAATGGTAGGGGGAAATAAATGGGTGTGTGTGTGTGTGTGGGTGAGAGAGAGAGAGAGAGCATTGAGACCCTATGAATGGGGGTGGGGGTTAGGTGTATATCGATGAGTTGAGGAGTGAGAGAGAGTGGAGGAGGGGGGGGGTTAATGGTAGGGGGAAATAAATGGGTGTGTGTGTGTGTGTGGGTGAGAGAGAGAGAGAGAGCATTGAGACCCTATGAATGGGGGTGGGGGTTAGGTGTATATCGATGAGTTGAGGAGTGAGAGAGAGTGGAGGAGGGGGGTGCTAGTGTTAGGGGAAGACACAAGGATGTGTGTGAGAGAGAGAGAAAAAAAGAGAAATGGGCAAGTTTAGTGGTAGGGGAAGACATAGTGGGGAGAGAGCGGTGGGTTGCCAATGGATTGAAGGGATTGGGTGGGTTTAGCATTAGGGGGAAGAATATCAGGTTACAACTAAGAGGAAGAGGTGGGTTAGAGTTGGGGGGATATCTATGGACGTGTGTGTGGGTGGGTGGGTGGGTGTTAGGGGTTGGGGAGGGGTTTGTTAAATGTGAGGGGTTGGAGAGTAAGAGAGAGGGGAGAAGAGATTAGGAATGGAGATTGGGGGGAGAGGTACTAAAGAGGAGGGGAGTTAGAGGTAGTTAGAGGAGGACGGGGGATTATTAAGAATTGGGGAGAATAGGGGGGGTGTTAGTTGTAGGGAATGACCTTTGGATGTGTAATGTGGGTCTCTACGAGAGAGAGAAAGGGAGGGTTGGGGAATAGATAGGGTGTCACACGCCCCAATTTTGCAAAAAAAATTATCTTATTTTATTTTATTTAAAGACATTATGTTAAATTTTATGCTAAGTTGTAAATGATGACTCAGCAGAGTCAAGGATATTGAATGTAATTCTAAATATTTTAATTATAAATAAGTAAAAGTGGAGACAATAGATTAGGAGAGCTGTTAAAAGAGTGTTTACTAGTCAAGTTAATGGAGGAGACTGGGTGGAGAGCAAACAAACATGTGGTAGCATCCTCAAACACTTCCAACTGTTGCAGGTGGCATCCTCCCTACATTTGGGGTCATGGTCCCCCAAGAAAGTGGGATCAAAGCAGGTGGCTCAATTAATGACAACTAACCCAAAAGACCTAGGAAATCTTTATAAAAATGTCCATTGAAGAGAACCGAGGCGGCTCATTCTAGAGAAGTGATCATTCAGGTGAATGTACTTCAGAGAAATTCAATGGTAAGGGAATTTGTGGAAAGAGTTTGAGGGATTTACTGCTAAGTGATATAGTGCATCTTTTCAGCTGAAGGATCTTACTGCTGAGTGCAGAGTATTTACTGAGTCGTTGGACTAGTCTTTGTTTGCATGCTCCATTATTTCTCAGCCAAGAAGACCATGAACTTGCTCGGGGGTCCTGAGGAGACGTTGTTTGAGCGCTCTCCAAGAGTTGATAGGGAGGAACGGCCTCCTAATGTTGTTGTTGTCCAGCTTAATCAGGTTCTACAGTCTTTTTGTTTTACTGTGTTAGATGGTTAAATGTGAGTTTGACTGATTAATAAATGTTAAATGTTTAGTTGTGAATTGTTAGAGTTAGTAATATTTTGGTTTATTGAAAGAATGAATCTGAAATAGATGAAAAATAATACTTACCTATGTTTTTCCACATCTGGAAGGACTAGACCGTACTCCAGCACATGCAGTATATTTCAAATTAGATGAAGGAAATGAGAAGAAACTAAAATGAATAGATTTAAAATGCATTTCATAATAGCAAAGTAATGTATTGCAGTATTTAGGTATTTAACCTGGTTATCTATGTTCTTTGTGTATGTAAATGTACTGATAATGAAATAGTAGTATTCCATTACAGGTAAAAGAATTATTATGTTAAGTGAATACACTAATAGTTATTAGGACATGTTTATACATAGTATATTATACATTTATCTTCAAATTAAAATATGCAGGAAGGTAAAACAGTGTTAGGTTGTATATGTATTTTCTTAGGTTTATTTAAATACCAGTTGCTTACAGTGAAATAAATGTAGTTAAACTACTGGTTTACATTCAGTTCATTAATGATACAAATACTATTCTTATAGCTTATTTACTAATAAATATTCACTCAACTAAGTCTAATATTTATTAATAAGCAGGTAGTATATTACTAAATATTTAAATATAAAGAACAAACTAAACTAAGTTACACTGAGTATTTTCAACTAGTCAACTTTAGTAAATTAAACAATAAGAATATGATAAGTAACAAATTTATAAATGAAATACATATCTACTGTTCTAATATTATTAACAAGTTATATAGGAAGAGTAACTACAGGGTCGAAACCCTCTTTTAATTTCTTTGTTTAATAAAAGAAAGACAATAAAGCTATAATTCTACTAATGAAATTTTATCAATGAACAAATTAAACTATTGCAGACTGCATTATAGTCTTCATAACAAAAATATATATACAGATGCACATTTAAGAAGCTACATTAGATACAGACAATAATATTAACTTAAACACTTTTTGTTTTACAAACCTACTTAAATAAAATTGAAAGAATTATTTTAAACACGGGTTTCATTCAGGAAACCCTAACTTAATATTTCTAAGCATGTAAGTAAAATAATTATAGAATATGACTTTATAACAGACTTCAAGCCATTAACAATATTCTTTATGCAAAATAAATAATACACAGTAAAATTGTTATTACACAGGCGAATAGGGTAAAAACCCTAGTTTACAAAGTCACCATAATAGCTTTAAGATAAACTAAGTCCAAGCTCCAAGGAAAACCATTATGCTTTAAAAGAAACTATGTATTACATAACTTGCCAAAAAGGCATAAACTTAAACAAAGTACAAAAACTAGATTAAAGTCGATGCACCCATATTATAATATGGGGTTTTAAATAAGGAAAAACAATAGACCAAGTATCAAACTTTTGTAAAAACATGAAAATGAACATTTACAAGTCACGGCTTGAGTCGTAGTTACCCTGCTGTAACCGAGGGTTTAAACAAAAACCAAAACTAGTAAACTGAAGAACAACAACCCAAGACTGGGTAACAACCATGCCGTAACTTCTTCCATCTGAAAACTGTCCCCTAAGGTCTGCATAAGCAAGGAGAGCCTTTTGGTAACTAGGGTTTACCCGTAGATAGAACGCTGATCCAATTGTGAAGTGTTTCCTTCCAAGGGTTATGCGAACTGTCACCTGCAAAATTGAATTCAAAGTATAAATTAAAAACTTGGGTATAGCACTGAAATTGTAAATTCTTCATAGATTGCAAATTATTAAATAAACGATGATTACCTGAAATGTTGGAACCCGAGGTCAAGAAGTAGGCAGACCGATACCACAAGCATATAAACTCTCGTATTCACCTAGAAGTGAAGATTATGGAGCCATGAAGGAACAATAGCACTACAACCAGCGTAACGAGAATCCAAACCCTCATATCCACAGTGACAGAGACAACAGGGGATCATGATGCAAGCTACACTGTCAACAGGAGCAAGAGAAAGCCTAGCAACGGCCATGAAAGAGTTCAACACCAAAAGGATGACACTAATAGAGCTACACAACCTTCACGACATTTTATTGAATGCAAAAAGAAAAACGAATGAGAGTTGTATGTCTCCCCAATTATCATTTAAATGGCAATGTTTCAGCCCCAAACAACGAAGCTGGAGCTGAACACAGGCGTGCCCTCATGACCGCATCAAGCTAAATGAAGCAGAGACCAAAACCCTCGCTGAACAATGAAGTTAGGGTTGCAAGGTAAGGCTTATAAATCATGATTTGCATGGCGAGAAGAGCTCCATGTATACACAAATATTTTCACCTCTCAGTGGGTTCTTTTATATAGTTATCACTGCAATCAGTCGAACCAAATAATTGATAATCAATTACTTTATGCATGTAATGATATTGTAATATAACGTAAAGTCAATACCATATCACTCCAAATGAAGTCAAGCCTCGACAATGAACTAGTGTTATACCATCGTTAATATAAAGTTAAACCTTGTAAATAGCTTGGGTAAGGAGTCTATTTGCATATGGAGTCGAGGCACTTGTTCCTCAAATATTTTATTTATGTTTTTGATGCTATGATAGCAAAGATCTTTTAACCCTTTTATAATCCAACTTATAAGAAAAGATCAAGAGGATAGTAGAAGTTTGAATAAGCTTGATAATGCCTTTATTAATTGGTCTTATAATCATGAACAATGATTGTTAAACAATAAGGATTAGGTTTAAGATAATAAGGTGTATATAAATATAGTAATATTTGTACACAGGAATAACTCTTACTCTTAAAAGGGATCTAAAGTACTGGATGTAGGATATAAAACCTACAAGTACATGATCTTTGAACTCCACAACATTTACCAAGTTCTAAGTCAAATTAGATCAAGGTTAAGTTAGATTTAGAGTTTAAGATAATAAACTATCTAGGATTTTATTGCATTACTTTTACAATTAAGTAGTTAGTAGGGTAATGTGAAGTCATCGCATGATGTTTTTCATAAAGAAAATGGGATTACAATCACGATCTTGATGATTCTTATGTAGAGTATATCTCATAAATCATAAGCGATGTTAAGCTGATAATTTTACCATGTTGAGTCCTAATTGAAATAGAGTTGGAAAGAATGCAATAGGCTTATGTTCTGAAGACTTAGGTCTATTTGTATGATCATAAGAAGCTTTTTAATTATATTGATGATAATAGCAATAGAATCTTATGAGTTATGAAATTTTATCACGAGCTCTTTTAAGAACTGGAAATCAGTTAGAGTAAAGTTTGAAGGAGACTTTTTATCTATCTTAAAGATCTCATTGTTAAGAGACAAACAGTAGGGTGACATTAATAATCTCTACAATACAAATATTAAGTAAAATAATATTTATGAATCAACTATAAGGAAACATTACTTTACCTTGCAAGATCTTGAGTCTTCTAAGCAGAACTTTTACTCTAGCAGTATATTCTATGCAAAAAGAAGTATATCTGATTAAAACGCCTTAATAAACTTTTAACTAGGTCAAAATTTACTTTTCAAGCCTGTAAAGATGCTGAAAATCTAGATACGTTAGCAGTTGCTAAGTAAGCCCCAACTAGAAAATGACTCCTCACCTACTTTACATTCAAACCATCAGTAGAACTAATTAATCGATTGCAGATTACTTACATCACATATCAAAATTAAAACAGCACTAATTTATATGTGTTAAAGTTAAATGGTTACTTTTATTTGTCTGTTTCATATCTTATAATAGCTACTAGAAGTTATCTAACTGCAACTATAACATTTTATGTTATCTCAAAATTTTAAATTTTTGTGAAAAATTGGGGATTTGACATAAGGGCTAGGGGATAAGTGTATTTGGATGATTTGGGGAGCGAGAGAGAGGTGTTATGTGTTATGAGTGAGAGAGAGGTTCTAGGGGGATGTGTGTGTGAGAGAGGAAGAGAGAGAGAGAGAGAGAGGGATTTTTAGGGATTTCGAGGGGATGCTAAGTGATTAGAGATAGAACAATAGGGGGTGTTTAAGAGTTAGAGGTAGAGATAAAGGGTTAGGGGTTTAGGGTTGGGGGGGAAGGGACATATAGGTGTTAGTGGTAAGAGGGGGCATAAAATAATAAAAGTATTGGTATAATTGACGTGGTTAATTCTATAGTTACATAACAAGCACTCGTTGTAGTATTGAAAAACGCGCACTCGTTTTGCTGTAAGAAAACGTGCATTCTTTTTGCAATAATATAACGCACACTCATTTTTTCTATAATATAACGAGCGCATGTTTTGTTTAAATTCAAAAATGCATTCCCGCTAATGATAAGGCTGAACCTCCCCCAATGCTGGCGTGGGATTCTTATTCCTATGTGTCTGCTTCGGACTTCACTTTGGATTCAACATGCCTATGCCTTGGAGTATGATAAAACATGGCTAATTGAGTTTTATATCCAAATTTTCAATACGCTCGTGTTTAGCCATTAGTTACAGTATGCTGCACACCTTCGTTTTTTATGAAATTTTAGAAACATATATGGTTTTTTTTTGCAGATTTCAAACATGTAATTTTAACAAGAATATATAATTTTTTATATTCTTTTCTTATTTATCTTGTGTCATCACTCCTAACTCAAAAAACACACTATTAGTGTTTCATCCATAACTCTTTCATTTCTCAATCATTTTGAAAACAAATTGTATGGTGCACTAAAGAACACCGACCTCTACATGCCATTTCCAAATAATTGCATTAAGACATTCAAACACTTCACCCACAATTGACATACTGTTTTCGAGGTTTGATCACTTAGATAATTGAAATATATATTGAAAAAATAGTGGTGCACTAGTACTATCTGGTCTCTATATGTCTACCAGTTTTCGTAAGTTTATTCCATGATTTAGTCACTCAAAGGCTGCACCCACAAAAACATACACCTTATAATTTGTCTCAAAAATAAAATGTGCCTCTTAAAAAAGATCTAACTATAGATAGTTAAGAACATTTTCAATAGAAAAAAATTATATATTTGGAAAATTCATTCAATTTCCTATATTTGATCTTTTTTACTCATCCCAAGATTCATTGTGTAAGTGTCTCAAAATATCCATGTAAGTTGATGGATGCTTGTTTTTTCAGTTTTCTATTGCATCTAAGATGTCAAAAGAGACCCTCATTAGCTTGCATATACCCTTGGATTTAGTGAAATTCTGAAACCAGTTAATTAAGTTGAAGTTGATTTCTTAAAATCAAACAATGAAATTGTTTCACCTTAAAATACTAGGTCTCTTTAATATATGGAGATAGAGTTTATAATAAACCACTGCTTAAGACTCAATTATACTTTTATATACAAAATAATGTTGCTTTTCTTAAATTAACATAGTTTTATATCCATGAAAATTGCTTAAATTAACATAGTCGTTGAATTTGATAAATACATTGGCCCTCCATGGGACCAATCTCAACCAAATCACATACCCTTTCCACCCATAAATTGATGTAACAAGAAGAAAATCCCCTTCAAGATGGCTTAGGCATTGACCATCCATAAATCCCAAGGATTGACATAACAAGGTCAACCATTGACAGTGGTAACACTGAACATCAAGGCATGACCTTTTGTATATGTGCATTTAGGAAAGGCAAAAATGCGCATTTGCGGAATCCAAAATGTGCATATACGGAAGCGAGCTTCCGTATATGCACATTTTTCCATCTGTATATGCGCATTTACAGAAGGCAAAAAAGTGCATTGAAGAAATCTCTCTTTCATATATGTGCATTTTTCCTTCCGTAAATGCGCATATACGGAAGGAAAAATGCGCATATAATTTTTTCCTTCCATAATTACGCATATACGAAAGAGAGCTTTCGTATATGCGCATTTTGACTTCTGTATATGAGCATTTACGAAAGGAAAAATGTGCATATACGGAAGCTCTCTTCTGTATATGCGCATTTCTTCCTTCCGTAAATACACATTTACAGAAGAAAAAATGCGCATATACGAACGCTCTCTTTCGTATATGCGCATATACAGAAGGCATAAATGCGCATATACAGAAGAGATCTTCCGTATATGCACATTTCTTCCTTCCTTAAATGTGCATTTTTCGGAAGCTCTCTTCTGTATATGCACATATACGAAAGGCAGAAATGCGCATATACGGAATCTCACTTCTGTATATGAGCATTTTTTCCTGTATATGTGCATTTACGAAAGGAAAAATGTGCATATAAGGTAGAGAGCTTCCGTAAATGTGCATCTTGCCTTCTGTATATGTGCATTTACGGAAGGCAAAAAATGCACTTTTACGGAAGCTCTTCAATAAATGCACATACACAGAAGGCAAGATGCGCATTTACAGAAGCGACCTTCCGTATATGCGCATTTTTCCTTCTATATATGCTCATTTTTCCTTCTGTATATGCGCATATACAAAAGGCAGAAATGCACATTTACGGAATCTCTCTTCCGTATATGTGTGTTTTTCCTTTCGTAAATGCACATATACAGAAAAAAAAATGCACATATAATTTTCGCCTTCCGTAAACACGCATAAACAGAAGGAAAAATAAGCATTTATGGAATCCTACTTTCATAAGTGCACATTTCTGCCTTCCATATATGCGCATTTACAGATGGAAAAATGTGCATATACAGATAGAAAAATCCACATATACAGAAGCTCGCTTCCATATATGTGCATTTCTTCCTTCTGTAAATTCGCATATACAGATGGAAAAATTCGCATATATGGAAGCTCGCATATAATTTATGCCTTCTTTATATGCGTATATACGGAAAGCAAAATGTGCATTTACAGAAGGCAGAAATGCGCATATACGGAAGAGAGTTTCCGTATATGCGCATTTTGTCTTCCATAAATGTGTATATACAGAAGGAAAAATGCGCATATACGGAATCTCTCTTTCATATATGCACATTTACGGAAGGTAGAAATTATATGCACATTTTTCCTTCTGTATATGCACATTTACGGAAGAAAAAATGCAATATACAAAAGAGAGCTTCTGTAAATGCACATTTCTTCCTTCTGTAAATGCGCATATTCAGAAGGAAAAATGCACATATATGGAAGCTCGCTTCTGTATATGCGCATTTTGTCTTTCATAAATGCACATATACATAAGGTAAAATGCGCATATACAGAAAAGAGCTTCCGTATATGCGCATTTTTCCTTCTATATATGCTCATATATGGAAGGAAAAATGTGCATATATGGAAGTTCGCTTCTATAAATGCGCATCTTTTCTTCTTTATATGTGCATTTACGGAAGAGAGATTTTGTAAATGCACATTTCCACTTTCCATAAATGCACATATACAAAATTTCATGCCTTGATGTTTAGTGTTACCAATGTTAATGGTTGACCTTGTTAATGCCAATCCTGGGGATTTATGGATGGTCAATGCCCAAGCCACCTTGAGGGGGATTTGCTTCTTGTTACTTCGATTTATGGGTGGAATGGGTATGTGATTTGGTTGATATTGGTCCCATGGAGGGCCAATGTATTTATCAAATTCCATGACAAAATAGGTTGGAAACTTAGGAGGGCTAGATCTAGGTGTGTATACAATTTGCATGACCACTCCGAGTGCACCATTTACTAGTCTTGCTTGGACCCATAAATTACAAGATAGCGTTACAAGATAATAATATTTCTTTTACTATTCTTTCTTGGACCCATAAATTACAAGATAGCGTTACAAGATAATAATATTTCTTTTTCTAGTTGATTGTCAACATCCCATTGTGCATCTGAACCATTGGTAAAATCTGCGAAAGATCGTGCAAAAGGAATAACCAATGCTTGGAGCATGTACTTGTTATGATTGTTTGTGAGAATGTTTGTTGAAAAGAGATGGATTTTTGTGTTAAAGTTTTAACAATCGTCTATTGATAAGATCTATTAGTCCTAGACTAGAGGAGACTCCATTCTTTCACGGTTGGTGTAACACTATGGATCTTTGTTAATAGCTGACGAAAAAGAAGTTAGGTGGCATCAGTGCCCCTTTGATGGAAGGTTGTTTCCAAATCGATGATAGTGATAAAATATGTCCACAGACACTTCCCAAGAGTTGCTATGGCATATAGAGGTTTGTCCATCATAGGTTGGAGTTGGCCCAAATTATCGACAAGAATTATTGACGAGTTGTCGAATGAGCAATTGTTTTGTTATGGAAAACAGTCACGCAACGAAACTCATTTTGAAAAAATAATTTAGGTCCTATGAATCTCATCTCATCAATGAGAATGTATTGAAGATGTTTAATCTCTTATTGGAACAATGATAGGGGCTATCTCTGTAAAGGATTCATGTTGTTTATAGGAATCTAGAGCCCTGCATGTATAGTGATTGCATGTATGTTAAAATCTGCAATTCCAAATGGGGCGAGGAGAAGTAGTGAGATATGATGAGAGGTTGCTTGAGAATATAGTGTCTTTTATGGTGTTTATAAGGTAGGATTTACTTGTGCATGTTGTTCCTTGGATGATCCTCCTCAATGACTCCTTACTTTCTTGTACTTGTGAATGTTGTAGGACTATGTCAAATGCAAGTTGTTGACAAGTGTGATAATGTATTTGTGGAAGTATACATGTGAGTGTTATCTTGTATTACCTCCCCACTCCTTCGATTGTAGTCAATGTTTTTTGGTGCAGTCTTCAATGTATATGTTGATACTTGTAGAT
The DNA here is from genome assembly GCA_001517045.1 of Pseudotsuga menziesii. NCBI lineage: Eukaryota > Viridiplantae > Streptophyta > Pinopsida > Pinales > Pinaceae > Pseudotsuga > Pseudotsuga menziesii. Next base: position 14,498 of record LPNX010753158.1, read on the forward strand.
GATTCCATGTATGGTTGGTGTCAAATCTCAAAGACCAATTATAGTGCACTATGAGAGATTAACCTCTACAATCCTAAAAAGAATAATTTTCATTATGATGAGACCTTCAAAAGCTAGACCAACACTTGACACTCACTTTAATAATTTCAAAAATATATTACACAATCTTATATTTTAAATGAAATCCGTAAATCATTTACATTTTCACCAACGCAGTGGGATCTTTCCCATATCCATCTACAATTACATTATTCCAAGTGTTTATGTGGACATTGGCCTCCCATAAGATATCCGATTATCCAATGAATTTAGGTAATATACTCAGCTCATATCTCATGTCCTAGGTCCGTTGTTGGGGTCTATACCTTATATATTGTTTCCATCATTAAGGTACTAAAATTGTGCACCAGCACATGCATATACCTTAAATACTCCTAAAAATAATTACAATGACAAACTTAGTAAAAATCAAAATTCATATATTTGTAAAAACTTTAAATATATAAAAATTAAATATTCTAAAAAATTATTCAATTTCCTACATTTCATCTTCTTACCAAAATCAAGATTCGTTGTGCATGTATCTCAAAATATCCATGCAATTGAAATGATCCCTATTTTTCAGAATTATATTGCATATAACATATCAAAAAATATCATCACTAGTTTACACTCACCCTTAGTTAAGTTAAATTTGAAAATCTCAAGCATTCATTTTAAAATTTAAGGATCGTAACATTCTTGTTAAGAGGATAGAGCTTTGAACCATAAACATTTTATTTATGAAGATTTTATATAAAACAAATAATTTAAAATTTTCAGTTTAACTGATTTTTTTTCATGCAACTCCTTACTTCTCTATTCTTTGAAATGATTATTCCCTTTTCTCAATTTTATGTGTCCTTATCTTCACACTCTTTAACTTTATTTTTCATAAATATAATAACATTGGCATGGGTTTCATGATTGTTTTTCCTATTAAATCTTTTGAAAATATCTCATATACCTCATCCCAGTTGTATGATCTCTAAGATGTATTATTTATAGTATTGAATAGTTGAAACAAGAAATCCAATTCTTCCTTAAGATTATTTAAAAAATATAAAGAAACTTACAACTATATTGTCATATCTATGTCTTAATAGTACATGTTCCAACATGCAAATTAAAAATAATAAACTTGTCTTCGTGATTAATTGTTCGTGAATAAACTTCATTGTTTTATCTCTTTGATTATAATAAACGTGTCTTCGTGAAGAAAAATAATGTGCACAATCACAAGCAAACATTTGCTAATTATAAAGCTTCAGCTCTAGAAAATGAAAGACAACTACTTTTATTTTACCACGTCTACTTTAGCAAAACATTTGGAGGAAGGGATTATTCAACTGGTCTTGTAACCAATGCAAGAGCTGAGGCCATTTAACTTTATTTGTATATATCAAGATCATATGATCATGCAGAGGTAGAAGAAGTTGAATATACGTTAAAATTGTAGCGGGAGATGTCAGCATTGCTCTAGTAACAGTCTTCACCACCGTTTCTCTATGCTTCAATGATGCATATTGTTGCCCTTCACTAAAACACAGATTGAACGTGTTTATCCCAGATGTCTGGAAATTGTTGCCAGATGTCAATACCACGCTGGCAGCCTCAGTCAGTACTGCAGTCAGGTACGACCTCGTTGATGATGCATGGATGGACTCATTGAGCTGATAGAGTTTTTAAGACTCCGTAGCTCAATGTTTAGCTCTAGCCAATTGCAAAACAGTTGTAACTTCTTTTGCTAAAGTCCAGGCATATTTGAACAAATATATGAATAAAGGTGGATTTAGTTCAAAAAGTATCTATAAATTATGTACAATGATGTACATGTTTCAAATGAATTTTTAGTCAGATTATTATTTTCCATTTTTTTCATTAATTGTATAGAACTAAATTTAATATTTCAACATTTGTAAAGTTTAACTAAAGTATTGGTTTTTTTTTTGTTTTTTTTAATTTTGAATCAATTTTTTTTCCATTATGATTGCTTCTATACCATAAAAATTACTAATGAAAAAAATGAATGAAAATAAAATTTACCAACTAAAAGTTTCCTTATATGGAACTACAAAAGTTTAGGAAAGCTTATAGTTTTTCAAAGAAAATTTACTAACTAAAAGTTTCCTTAGATGCAAGGACAAAAGTTTAGGAAATATTTTAGTATAATTAAAAAATTTACCAACTAAAGTTTCCTTAGATGGCAGATGCTAGGACAAATGTTTAAGAAAGCTTCTAGTTTCATTTTTTTGTTATTACCTGTAAGGCTACTCTTGTATCCTACTTTTTATGTTTTTTTCTTTTTTAGATTGTTTTTTGCTTTAAATATTCTCTTCCAACTACAACCATCTCTTCATTATTTCATGTTTGTAGCAAACTTTATTGTTAAAAAATTCCATTCAAACATGCAAAGGCTGGATAAGCACTCTTCAAAGTATATGTAGCCAGAAATCTAACTCTATTGTACTTTGATGTTCAACTCATATTGACAATTTGTATTGTACTTACTTTCTCGTTCAAAGCATTTTGACTATTTGTACTTTGATGTTCAACTCATATTGACAATTTGTATTGTACTTACTTTCTCGTTCAAAGCATTTTGACTATTTGTACTTGTATGCTTCAAGGTTTTATTTGTAATGTGTATGTTTCAAGGTTTTAAAAAGTAGGGTATTAAATCTAAGGATGAAAGAAAACAAGTTATAATTCAATTGTTTATAAAAAGTGAAAGCTACTAGAAAAACACAAGTTAAATCTTCATTGATTTATTTCAAATGATGCATTGATTTCTTTAAAAAAAATACTATGCTTTTAGTTGCCTACAATTATAGTTTTCATTGATTTATTATTTCTTTTTAAAATTTTGTGAATTGCACATTCCACTTTATTAAATGATAATTTTTATTTTTATTTTTACAATATAAAATAAGATAAAAAACTCATAACAAACATATTTTGATGGTGAACCTTCTTTGTTTCAATTACATGAATTAATATATTCACTATTTTTTATGAAAATCACTTCCTTATTTTTTAAAAATATTTATCTTTATTTTATTTAACAAAAACTTTATATTATCCCCACCGCGGGTTAACAATAGATTGGTTTCGGGGGACTTCGAGAGGCGTGTGGCAAGGCTCTTATCCCCCGGTGCTAACACCTCACCACCCTCGTCGGACCTAAGATAACCACACATCTCACATGTGCATACAACATCATACTCATTTGCACCCTCGTGTTTCCATCATTCGACGGCTACAACCTTTGAGCTGGATGGTGGCTAGTACGAATTTGCAGAGTATGGAAATTAATTCAAGTCACAGGATTATGATGGTTTTGATTGGGAAGATCTGGTGGAGGGATGAGCATTTCTCCCACATGCAGGCTAATGATGCTTATTCACTAAGTTATTTGGACTTCTACCCACTCCATCAGATTACTATCCCTTGCTACTCTCTCGGGCCTATGGGGAAAGCTCTTCAGTTGTTGTTGATTGACGAGTGGTGAGACTATGCAGAAGGGTGGTGCCATCTGCGCGATGTGGTCTATCTTCACGGGCGCTCTCAGGCTACAAACAACTCGAGTAAGCTAACTCTTCATCATGCTTTTAGCTTTCGACTTCAACCCTCGAAAGCTCGGTCTTTCTCCATTCATCCTGTTGTGTGGATTAGGGAGACTCTTTTTCCTGCCGACACTCCTATCACCTTTAATATTTCAGATGCTCTTCCTCGTTTCCCTGCTAGGACTTTTGTGGACGCCCCGGCTTCTGTTGGAATCCTCCCAAACCTTAGTTTTTATTTATCTCCACTCTGGCTGATTTCCTTCTCTCCTATCTTCATGCCTACCCGTAAGAGCTCCCACTTTGCTTCTTCCACCCTTGGGCTTGACAAGACAAAGCCGATGACCCCTCCCCTCCATTTCCAGAAAATGATTGTGGAGAAGAACAAGCGTTACAAACAGGAAATTCCTAAGTCTGTCCAAGCCAGCATCCAGAAGGCCGAGAGAGAGGCTGAGTTGGATTGCAATTGCTTGGGACAGGAGCAGATTAAGAATGAATTTAAGGATTTAATCCTCGATACTGGCACCTCTAGGGCCAGGCTCACCTTGTATCAGAAATCTCTGGAGTTGCAGTGGTCACGGAGGTTCATCCTTGGCAAAAATTTGGTAGAAAAAAGACGAGCAGCGTGCGGAAATTTTACTACAGTAGGACCAAATCATGCTGATACTACACAAGATTTTGGACAACCAGGTCGAGCTTGCCAAGAAACTGAGCATGAAGCTCGAGCCCCATGAACACTTGTTTGATTGATCATGTTATTTTTTTAGTCCTTATTTTAAGTCTTTCTCTGTTTAAAAAAAACTGCTATAGGTAATGATTACTTTTTATGTTTTAATGAAAGAAACTTCTTTGATACTTATCAAGAATTCTCAATCATTCTGGTTCAGTCTTGTTTCCTTTAGAGGAAGACTGGCAATCTGATCTCCATGCTTGTTTTCCTAGAAATGAGAGGGTTGGGTTTTTGTTGTAAATGTCTGTTTGTTTTTTTACTATCGATGGTAATAAAAGGACTTGCTAATTTACAACAAAAAAAAATCAAAAATAAAACTTTATATTATGTATTTGCTTGGATATAGATCTTCAACTCATTAAATTAGTTTTTATATTACAATATAAAACAAAAACAAAAACAAAAAACTAATAGTTTTTTTACTATTTTAATGATGAAATTTCTTTATTCAAGTTTACATGAATCAATATATTCACTATAAAATTACCATTTTTGAAAAAAATACTTTTTATTTCTTAAAATATTTGTAAATAATATGTTTTTTAGTTAAAGTTTTCATTAATTTATTATTTCTTTTTAAAATTTTGTAAATTGCACATTCCACTTTATTAAATCACAATATGTTTATTTTTATCTATTTTTTATTACAATATAAAATAAAACTCATAACAAATGAAAGTTTTTTGTTTCAATTACATGAATTAATATATTAAGAATTTTTTATTTTTTATTTTTGAAAAAAAACACTTTCTTATTTTTAAAAAATATTTATATATATATATATATATTTTTAACAAAAACTTTATATTATGTATTTGTTTGGATATAGATTTTCAAAACATTAAATTAGTTTTTATATTATAATTTTTTTATTTTTTTTTTATTTTACTATTTTAATGATAAAATTTCTTTATTCAAGTTTACATGAATTAAGATATTCACTATAAGATTACCATTAAAAAAAAAAATACTTCTTATTTCTTAAAAGATTTATTTTTCTCTCTTTGACAAAGATTGTATTTGTTTAAACATAAATTTTCACATTGTTATTTTTTTAAATATTTATTAAACACAACTATCTTTTACAAAGTGGTTGATTTACACTAATGGACACTATTATTAAAAATGGTATCAATGTTATCTTATATTTTATGTTAACAACCAAGTTGTTGGGGCTCATGAAAGTATGTAGTCCCTCATGTAGGCATAGACTATTGTTTCTGGTTTTTTTTTCAAATTTTAAATCAAATTTCTTTCTATTATGATTGGTCCTATACCATAGAAATTACCAATATGAAAATGAATGAAAATAAATGAAAATAAAATTTACCAACTAAAAGTTTCTTTATATGAAACAATAAAAGTTTAGGAAAGCTTCTAGTTTCATAAAGAAAAATTATTAACTAAAAGTTTCCTTAGATTTGTTTTTTCTTTCCATGAGAACCTATCCATGCCGCCCAGCGAACTGCACCACGTGGATACTTAAACTCATGAGCCAAGGCCAACCCTCAGACCCGGTGGTAACAACAGGAGTACGGCCAGCCACTGTAGTCGTACAAGAATTTTCTGGGGTGCGGTATGCTTTCCCGCACCTCCCCCGCAGGAATTGAAACCAGACTTCCATCAGGGTCAACCATCAAACCTCCACACTACCCAGCCATTGCTACCTCTAACTATGAGGTTTGGACATGAGACCTCATGAGGACTAAACCCCACAGAGACCAAATGAGCTACACCTCATGGCTTAAAAGTTTCCTTAGATACAAGGACAAAAGTTTAGGAAGGCTTATGATTTCATTAAAAACTTTACCAACTAAAAGTTTCCTTAGATGCCAAGATGCCTTGAAAAATGTTTAGGAGAGCTTCTAGTTTCATTTTTTTGTTATTACTTGTTCACTTTCCTGCTTTTTCTGTTTTTTCCTTTTTAGATTGCTTTCTGCTTTTAATATTCTCTTCCAACTACAACCATCTATTGGTTATTTCATCTTTGTATCAAAGTTTATTGTTAAATTTTTTAATTCAAAGGAGTCCGTACTACCAAAATATCTCATGGATTTTTTTTTGTTTAATGTAATTTGTGTTGCTCATTAAATGTGATTAATCTCCACTTAGCCTAGATTGGTGAATGCATAATTTTTCTTACTTTATTTGATATACTCTTTTACAAATACAAGAGGGTGACCATATTTTTTGTTGTTCATCTTTGTGATTTGGAACATCAAGTAAGTGGTCTTGGTTATGAAGAGGTAATTGTAATTTTCTAAGTACCACTATCTTATCTTTTTGACTAAAATCTAATCTAGTAATATAATTTGACAATTCACAACAATGTTCAGTTGTCATGTACAACCAACATGTACTAAGTGTCTGCAATCCAACATTTCATAGAATTATAAAATAATTATTTCAATATTTTTGTGTTTTGATTTGAAGTTATGCCATTGCAATTTTTGTAGTATTTTCATTTTCTTGTAAATTTTCATTTCATTTTTTTTAAGGAAGGGACTCTGCTCCTTGAAACCCTTGTTTATATTGTATTTAATTTAAACATGTTTCATGCAATATTATTATATTGTATTTAATTAAAAATTTTATATTATAATGATAAATAAATAAACAAAAACATGATACATTTTGTCTAATCTAAATTTTAGTTCAATCAAATATAAAATAAAATGATTTATAATAAATAAAGAAAACATTTTTTTAATGTTAAATATAAAATAATGCTAAAAATTCATCCAGCTGCCTGAGAGAGCTGTCACATTTTGGTTTCCTTCGGCATGGACCCTCCCGATCGAGATCCCAGTGAACGCAATGCTTGGATGGACGCCAGTTTTCAGCAGGCGCTTACCTCACAGCCCCCCTACAAGCCCCCTCTAGTTGACGCTAGATTTGTGAAGAGAGTCATAACCCCTGATGTTAAACTCTCATCTTCGACCTCCAAGATTAAAGCAGTTGCATTGCATGAGAGAGGATTAGTTGGTCACTTCACAGGGCTTTGGCCTTCTCCCTGTTTCATCAAACTCTGGCTGAATAAGAACTGGAGACCTCTGATACAAGGCAAAGTACAAAAAATCTTCTGTGGACGGGGATTTTTTGTATTTTTGTTTGAAAAAAAAGAGGACAGGTACCTCATTTTTAGGAATGGACAATACTTCACGGGTCCGAGAGGCATGTACTTAAATAAATGGGATCTTTCTTTCAACCCTGAAAAAGATATCCCCTCCTCAGTCCCGGTATGGGTGAAGCTTCCTCATCTCCCACTTCATTGCTGGAATGATGAATATTTGAAAGCTATAGGGAATACCCTAGGGAAATACATCGATAAATCGGAGCCGAAACCCCCCATGTTCTCTTGCACCAAAATCTGCGTTGAAGTTGACTTAGAGAAAGGGATACCTGAAGCTATAAACTTGTCAATGGATGGCTGGAACCACCTGCAAATAGTTGACTATGAACATATCCCCTTTAAGTGCAAGACCTGTCACGAATATGGGCATTTCGCAATATTTTTCCCTAAAAAGACCCAAACTGAGGAAGGGGAAATCCCAAAAGAAGAATGGAACAAAGTACACAAGAGGAAAGGGAGCAAAGCAGGTCCAAGTCAGGCATCTCCGGCAAAAAAAAAATCAATTGAAAGCAGACTTCAAGTCCTTGAAATTGCAGAAGAAGAAGAAAAAGTTGTGGTAGAAAAATATTTGGAGGAAAAAGTAGTGGAAGCTAAAAAAGATGAGCCAGTTCTCATGGAAATAGGGTAAGAAGGTAATCTCATCCATACTCTTCCCTGGCAAGCTTATATAGAAGTTTTGCCAGAATCCTCTCATATTTTTGGAGGCTCAGTAACCATATCTAAGGCCAAGGCACACATGCAGGAAACTTCAAAGAGAAGAGGTGAAGAACTGGAACAAACAAGCAGGAAAGGGAGAAAACCTAACAAAATAATAAGGGAAATAGAAGCAAACACAGAAAAGGCAGCAGGAAAACAATCAAGTCTGGATCATCTCGTAAGACCTCTCCATGGAGAAAAGAATTCAACGGAAGCTCAAGAAAATAGAAAAGATAGAGCTTTGCCTCAATCAATTAGGAAATAATGAAGCTTATCTCCTGTAATTGCAGAGGGTTAGGAGGAAAACATAAATTGGAGGAAGTTAAAAGAATAAAACAAAGTGAATCAATGTCAATCCTCCCAATTCAGGAGACAAAAATGCAATCTGATGACTGTATAGAAGCCATGAAAAAGGTTTGGGAAACCAGAAATGGTTCGGCTGTAAGATCCCAGAGAGCTTCAGGTGGCATAGTTACTTAGTGGGATGCAGAATCTTTCAAAATCATTTCAAAATCTGAAAATTGTCATTGGTTGTTTGTAGAACTTGAAGACCTCAACATGCACGAGATTCTCTGGATAGGAAACATATATGGGCCAATTATCCATGGTCTTAAGGAAGAGTTCTGGAACCAGTTAGATATCCAAAAGTTCGGGAAGATGTAGCATACTTTAATCATAGCAGGGTATTTTAACACAACCATCACCCCTGAAGAGAAAAAAGGAGGCTCTAAAGTTTTTGATCCCTTCGGAGAGAGGATGGAAGACTTCATGAATGCATGACAAGTCATAGATATTAAAATCAAAAAAGGAAAATACAGTTGGAGCAACAAAAGGACCGGGTCGGGCCACATAGCTGCTAAATTAGATCAGATCCTGGTAAGTTCCCTCATTCTAGATCTTTCCATTCATCCTTCTTCAGCTATTCTCCTGTCTGCCATCTCGGATCGCAGGCATGTCGCTCTTGATCTCTCCCCCGTTGGAAACCTTAGACCTCTTCCTTTTAGATTCACTTCAGTCTGGATAAAGGCACCGGGATTCTACGATATTGTTCAAAGCTCATGGAACATCTTCATTCAAGGCTCCCCTGGTTATATTCTAGAACAAAAGCTAAGTAACACCAAAAAAATGCTCAAGCTTTGGATCAAAAATCAGTCCCTTACTTCCAAAAAAGAAAAATCCCTTCTCCTTAGCAATCTAGAAGACATCCAGGAAAAAATGGAGAGTTTGATGTTACTAAAGCCCTATTTTGTCAGGAAAAAGAAGTGAGCAGGAATCTGCAAATTGTCCTCTGCAAAGAGGAAGAAGAAGCTCGTCTCAAATCTAGATGCCTCTGGCTAAAAGCTGGAGATCATAATACTAGTTTCTTCCATAACCAGTGTAAAGAGCGCAATAGGAAAAATACCATTAAAGTGATAACTTCTGAATATGGAGTTCAAATAATAGACTCAGAAGAAATAAAGCTGAGATAAAAAATTTCTTTGAAGATCTTTACAGAGAGGAGGAAGAAGTCCTTGAAGAAGATATAAATTCTCTCAGTGAAGAGATCCCTAATATCCTTTAGCAGGACACCGACATTCTAGTTCAAAATGTTACTCTTGAAGAAATTAAATACGTTGTTTGATCGCTCCACCCAAACAAGGCCCCCAGCCCAGATGGCTTCACCATCAACTTTTTCAGGAGCTGCTGGCACATCATTAAAAAACATCTCCTTAGAATGATTATTTGGACCCAACCAAGAGATAAGATAGGGAAGCAACCAACTCCACATTCCTGGATCTTATACCAAAAGAGAGAAACCCTTCATCTATAAAGAGGTACAGGCCGATCTCCTTGTGCAATTCCTCATACAAAATTCTCACTAAGGTCATCTCCAACATGTTAAAAAAGGCAATCCCCCACATTATTGCAAAGAACCAAGGAGGTTTTATAGCTGGCAGGAAAATCTATGACAATATTCTATTGGTAAAAGAAGCGATACCAGTCAAGCCCGAAAATAAGTAGGAATTGCCATCAAGCTAGATCTTGCTAACGCTTTCGACAAAGTAAGGCACTACTTCCTCTTCAAGGTAATGGACAAATTTGGATTTCCTCCTTCTTTTGTTAGATGGGTTAAATCCTGCATTGGCAGCCCTTGGGTTACTCCTCTGATTAATGGGATACCTACCGACTTTTTCCAATACAATAGAGGTATCTAGCAAGGCTTCCCAATGTCACCCTTTCTTTACATTCTTATTCCTGATGCTCTTAGTAGAAGGCTTAACAGACTAAAAAATGAAGGGATCTTACCTGGAATCTCCTACATTAGAGGAATACAAGCCATTAACCATGCTCAATTTGCAGATGATACCATCTTGCTTGGAAGTGCTTCCACTCAAATCGCAAGAAGGATCAAAACATCCATGGATCTGTTTCTTAATGCTTCTGGAAGTAAATTAAATTCAATGAAATCTTGGCTCTATGGATGGAATTGCTCCCCAGCCACCCATGGAGATATTGCTCAGATATTGGGGATCAAGGTAAATATAGATTGGACATCTTTCATGTACCTGGGCATCACCATTTCTAAGTGATCCAGCAATTCTCAGTCTTGGAAAACCATCATTCAAAAGATAAAGATAAAGCTTCATTCCTGAGGGTCTCGCTGGTTAAAGCTAGCTGGTAAGTTAACTCTGATAAAATATGTCCTCTCTTCCTATCCAATATTTCCATTTTCCATTCTTCTAGCTCCCAATTCCATTCTAAATGAACTAACCAAAGAGTTAAGAAAGTTTCTATGGCAAGGAGGGAAATTCATGGGCAAAAAATTCAATTTGGTTAATTGGAGCAAGGTCTTGGAAGATAAAAATAGAGGAGGATTATAAATTAGAGATCCAAGGGTGATGAATTAGGCAATGGGAGCCAATTTGATCTAGCGATTCATATCTGGTAGAAAGGAATGGTGGAAGGAGGTCCTTCAGAAAATATATATCAAAAAACCAAGAATTAGGAGCTTAGATACATAATGGAAAGGAAAAGGTTCATCTATCTGGAATCTGTTCAAAAAATATGTTGGTCTAATTAAAGACAATGTATACTGGATCCCGGGTAATGGGAAAGGAATTAATCTCTGGTATGATAAGATCCTTGGTCTCCCTCCTATCGACGAATCCAATCTGCAAAATTTCAGATTTTGGATGCAAGAAAATGGTTACCTCAAGCTTTATGATATTTCATCTTGGGATAGTAGAGGAGATTGGACAAGATGGAAAACTCTATAGCCTCCAAAACATTTAGAAGAAGAATACAAAATCTTATCCTCCCTTTTGCATGGTAAATCTCCCTCGAATATACAAGAGCGAGATGTCAAAGGTTGGGGAACCCACAAACACTACACAGTAAAGGAAGGGTTCAAAATTCTGAAAAACAATGAAGGAAATCAAAGCACAGTTAGTTGGAAAAAGGTATGGAACGTCGATGGTATCCCTAAAGTCAACACTTTTTTCTAGTCGTTATCCCAAAACAAGTTGTTGGCCTCTGATAATCTTAGAAAGAGAGGGTTCGAGGGCCCCTCACGTTGTGCTCTCTGCTCCTCCCATCTTGAATCTGCTCTTCATATTTTTCTAACATGTTCAATGGCGGTTCAATCCTGGGAATGCACCCTTGGACCAATGGTAGGCAGTGTGTGTCTTCCAAATAATATAAAGGACATGGTTTCAAATTGGAAAGTTATCTATCCTGGCAGGACAAGAGGGAATCCCACTATGATGCGAGTTTAGAACTCTATTCCCCATAATATTTGCTGGCAAATATGGCTCTCAAGAAATAGAGCAATTTTCGATGGGAAGAAAGTTGATCTTAGACGTATCGCTATCAAAGCTCAAAACATGATTTCTGAAAAGCTTGGAAGAAAGCAAATCACCATCAAAGGATCAGAACAACTCAACCCCATCGAAGCAAATTTCTGCAAAAGCTTAAGCTTACAGAGCTCCCCTCAAACCAATCCCACTCTTTTAAACTGAGAAATACGAAAAGATAAAGAAGAATTCCAACAATGGAGGAAGACTCTGCTCTACCACACTCTTTTTTTTTATGGATCCTCGAAAGGAAACCCTGGGGAAGCACGTGCATGGGGGGATCATCTTTGATCTCGAAGGAAAAACAGTGACTTCTTTCTCCTGGGGGATTGGTCGGAAAACCAACAATGAAGTCGAATGGCTTGCTCTCTTATTTGGAATCAACCTTGTCAAAAAGGAAAGCATCAACATGATCATAGTATTTGGAGACTCTAAGCAAATTATTCAAAAAATGAGGACCAACAACAACTCAGGGGCTAATAATTGCAGCCATTTGTATAATTGCATCATCAGGTTAAGCTCTAACCTCCAGGTTTCTTATTTCCACCTTCTCAAAAATGGCCAACAAAGGCGTCAAGAATAAAATTGGAACAGTCTCAATCAGGGATCAAATCCTTCATAAGCATATTCCATAAACCTCACACTTTAAAGGGGCTTCTCATATTCACCCCCCTTGTCATCCTCCCTCACTGCACGAGCTCGAACACACAAAAATGGTAGAACCAGAGAACTGTTGTTGTTGGCCAATGGATGGCTTTAACAATGTGTCTCATTCAACTGCTCATTGAAACACAAAGCCATTTCTCAGCTCGAGTTTCAACCTCCATCATTCTGAATACTCACAGGTGCTTTCAAAACATGGACAATAGCCTTCCTGATGAAGAATTCAATGATCTCTTAGCTGGGTTATGTAACATGCAGAACGATATAGAAGTTTTTCATCAACTGGTTGAAGAGAGGTATGCTCTGACGTGTTTGCAGGATCATATCAAGATATGGGAGACTGCCAATTGTATGAAACCATGCTCATATTTGTATGTTATGTGTCACGTTGTTTTCCTCCTAGGTTTTCTATGTATTTTTGTCTTTTTTCTGAACGGCCAATTCATTAGACAGTACCCCTACAGGGGCAACTTCAGTCTCAGCAAAACGCCCAGAATCCTTAACCTCCTTATCGTCGGCTTAACAATCTTTATGACCTATTCTACAACAATACAAAATTCTGAATTTATTATGTGTGAGGATGGTTGTGCTCAGCCTTTTTTAATTATATAAATCCTTCTCTCGCTTATGTTAAAAAAAATGTTAAATGATTTATAATAAATAAAAAACATTTTTTTAAAGTTAAACATTAAGTAAAACAATTTATTTTTAAACACTAATAAAATGTTTAAAATGTTTGACCATTAAGTTATTACTATATACCTAATAAGTTTGAATCTTTTAAAATGACTCTAATAAATTCAATTTAAATAACTATATGACTAGAGAAATTTCTTAGAGGCAAATCAATTCCAATCCTAAGTGTCCATCACCAATCTTTGTAACATCTCGGATGTCACCAATCTTTTTAACATCTCTTATACAATATCTATATCTAGTAGTCCCGCAAAACAACAATTTCACACTGTGTATGAACTACACATTTGTACAACACAGTCACATGGTTGAAGCATTGGCGAAATTAGCAATAGAATAGTATATCATATGCTGACTTAAAAATATCTTTATGTCGATAGGTTTTTGTTTTTGGCAAGTAATTGTTGGTTTTGATGGTTGGTTTTATGATGATGATGATGATCATGATGATGATGATGGTTAACGTCCACTAAGACCAAACTTTGGCCTATCGGACCTAAAAAAAAAAAATTAATTAGTTTGTTTTAAAATTGTATTCCTATGCTCAAAGAGCTTGGTGAGAAGCGCCCCGAGCTCACTATAATTTTGACAAGTTAAAAGGCTAGGAAGGTCAGTATTGCAACAGATATTATGAAACTGCGATCTAATGTGGGTGTACGCAGGACACTATAATAGGAAGTGATTTTCATCTTCAATGTTCATATTCTCACAGAAACGACATATCCTTTCCATCCATGGTGTTTTAGGAACTGTCCAACGACCTGTTTCACTATGGAGCTTATGAGAGTTCGTTCTTGTCTTGGCTATATTAGTTTTTTTCTTTGAAATGGTGAAACAGAGAGATACTTCTGATCTTCTAAAGTATGGTTGATGACCTCCTTATAATATCTTAACTTTCATTTAGCCTCTAAATATTTCTCACACCACAATTTCTCTTTAAACTTAGAAGTAACAATATTTTTAATGTTATTAATATTTTGCATTGCAACATTTTCGTTGATCTCCCAGTGGTTTAACCAAGCCCTTGTATCTTTATACCAACCTTTCTTGAGCCTTAGGTGACCTTGGCTGGAATTAAAAGCTATCTTAGGAAGTCTATGGTCTCCCATGTTATTGATTTTTTGTTTGTACAACAGGAGCCTAGTCATAGCTAGGCTCTTGATGGGGGAAAGTCCCACTTCTATAAGGAGAATAGGATATGGTGTATTGCTTTTAATTTTGAGGTTATACATTATAAAATGCCTCTGGATTTGCTCAATATTCCTCCAAGATTCTATAGAGATGTTGCAACCCCAAACCTCACAACCATACAAGATAACATGAGTGACTAAAGCTTCAAAGAGGAGCTTCTTTTTATCCCACATCACCAGATTTGTTGCTTTGCAATTATTTTCAAGACCAAAATAAGCTTTCCACCCCCCATTAATCCTTTTCTCAATGCTATAGTTCCAGTTGAGCTTGTGATCAATATAAATCCCAAGGTATTTGTAAAAAGACACTTCCTCCAAGTTTCTATTGTCATACACAAAATTAGCATAAGTGTTCCTCTTGGATTTGATAATCATAACTTTTGTTTTGTCAGTGTTGACAATCATACCCATGATAGAGCAGAAATCCTTAATAAGTTGAAGTTGCTTATCAAGATCATAGGGATCCCTTGCCATAAGAACAATATCATCAGCATAGAGAAGAAGGATGATGACTATCCCAACTAAGAATGTGCCAGCACAACTCGCTTCCTCTAAACAACATTCTAGCTTATCGATGTAGATGCCAAATAGGGTAGGGGAGAGGGGGCAACCTTGTTTAACTTCGATATTGCACTTAATATCTCTCGACCACACCTTGTTGCTCTTAAACTTGGCAATCACATTCTCGTATAACCCTATTGAGGTGGCTCTCAACTCGAAAGGAACCTTTATCTCTTCTAATCTATTCCAAAGGTTATTTCCAAGCACAGTGTCGAAAGCCTTTCTAAATTCCACAAAGCAACATAAGAGATTGGATTTATCATTACGACACTCCTCCACAATGATCCTAAGGGTAACGAGGTGGTCCGTTGTTGAATGTTGCCTTCTAAAACCTGCTTGGACTTTAGCCTGCTTACCTTCACTTTCATGCCATCTATTGATCTTATTTTCCAAAATAACACCATATAACTTGGCTAAGAGGGGGATAATCATAATTGTCCAATAATTAGAGGGGTTATTTGTATCCCCACTTTTAAAAATAGGGATAATGAGGCTCTGAGTCCAAGGTTTAGGGAACCCTTGCCTGACTGCTTGATTGAAAATCTTGTGGATGTGAGGAATGAGGACAGGACATCCAATTTTTAAGATTTCTGACTGGTAACCTTCAATGTCCTTAGCTTTTCCATTTTCCAGACGCTTAACCCCAAAATCTGTCTTCTAAAGAGAGAACTTCTACCATTGTGAGTAGGGTTTCAAAGTTGTCTTTGACACTCGGGGATTCATAAAGCTTTGTAAGATAGGAATTCTAGTTGTGTAAAGCAATTATAATATTATCTTTAGTTTTTCTAGTTAGAATCTGCCTCCAGAATTTCTTAGGAGCCACCTTAGAGAGATGTAAGAGATTTTCTTGTCTTTTATGAATATACTGCATTTTTTTCTTTTAGTTAGGGCTTTGTAAATTTTTACCTTGTCAATTTTAAGAGACTCATCAAGAGCTTCCTTAATTTCTCTCCTAGCACTTTTACAATCTTTATCATACCAAGGGTTGGTTTTTCCATTTCGCTTATTACTTGAGAGTTCAATTGAAAACTTGTTAATAGAATGTGAGAGGATTGTATTAAAATTGTGATAGAGGTCTTCTATGTTGTCTATACTTGATAAAGGAAGCAAATTAATTTTTAAATCATTTAGAAAAAGATCATTTTTATTTCTATCAAAGATCAATTTCTTTTGGCTATAAGGATTATCTTCTATGGGATCTCTATGCATGAAAAAAATTAAGAGTTACAATTAAAGGTCTATGATCTGAATCGCACTTGTGGTCCTTTAGGATGTCAAATTTTATTATTTCATTGTATAAAGGGATATCGGAAATAACGTAGTCTACCACGCTACTACCAAGCCCATGGATACAGGTCATCTGGATAGAATTGGACCACTTCTTTAAACCGTTGCAAATTATGAGATCTTGAGCACTATAGAGCTTGACTAGCTCAGACCCAAACAAATTTTCCCCTAGATCTTCAGAGCTTCTGTTGTGCTTGCTAGCTAGAGTAATATCTTCATCTAACCAAAGAGGATTAGGGTTGGAATAATTACTTAGAATAATAGCGTGGTTGCTTGAAGTACAAGCATTAAATTCGCCCATTAAGAGGATATTACCTTCATTCCTTACGCTAGAAATATCATTCTCTAAACCATTGTAAGGACAATTTTTATCTAAATTTTTTTCTTATAGAAGTTAGAATTAATAGGGGAAAAATAACGGATTGCTATGTAGGTTTTTTTATCATTAATGTCAGAAATCTCTATCCAAATATACTGGTTGTAAGGGTCTTTTTGATAAATCCTAGCATGGGGGGAGATGCTCTTCCTAATGTAACAAGCTATACCCCCAATGCCTCTACGATAGGATAGTTTGTTCTAGAGTGACCAAAGTACAAAGCCATCTATGTGAGGAACCTTAGATTCTTTGTGCTCCCAATTTTCAACTAACAATATAATATCAACTTCACTCGAGATCCAACTTAGCTTGGGGCCTTTGTTCCAAGGGAAGCCCCGACAATTCCAAGAAAGAATCCGAAGCATGTTGGATTGCTATTTATTACTATCTTTTTGGTTTCTATCTCTAATAACGGCTTTTCTATTTCTGATTATTGCCCATTTTCCTTCCTTCCTAGCTTCTTTAACCTTTTGAACCTCATTTCTTAATTATGCTTGATCTTCTGGAATAAGATCTTCATTTATAAATATTCTCATTCCTTTTAGACTTGAAGTTTTACTAAGTATGTCATACTTATGGTTAGTAGAGCTCACCTTTATCCGGATCAACCTTTCTTTATTCTCAGTTAATTTCCCCAACCTTGTTGCTTCTGTGAGACATGTTGTTTCAATTTGTAATCTATTATGTAATTATGTTTGGGCTATGGCTAATGTATCCTCATTTACCTCCTCTTCAAACTATAGATTATAAGGTTTAAGATCTTTTTGTTATGCTCATGGTCTAATTCTATCATTTTTTTCATTTCCTCTTTAAGGGGATAATCACTTTTTAACTCGCTAAACTTAAGTGGAATAATCAAGTTTGACATTATAAATAAGAAGTTATGTTTGTTCCAAAGAATTCTAGCTTGGATGGTTTCAGAGAGGTTTTTTTTTTTACAATGATTTAAAGTAGAAATATTTATTGTTTAAATACAGTAGTAGTATATTAGTTATTTTTAATGTAAAATTAAAATAATTATCAAATATCAAAAATATAATTTAAAAAAAAATAGAATTATTTTAATTATTTAATTTTTATTAAATATTAAAATAATTATAAAATATGTTATTATATGTTAAAAAATTAAATGTGAATTTTTTTTACTAAAAATATATATTGAAGGAATTATAATAGTTTGTAATAAATTAATAATTAATATAAAATAATTAAAAATAAAGTATAAAAAGTTAATATTTAGAAGAGATTTACATGAAATATTTATCAAAAATAAGTATTGGACTAGTAATCTTCCCATATCCTCTTAAGTCGTTCAAGCGATCTTGATGGTGAAGCTTGTAACAAAATTCCAAAATTGGGCCAACAACTACAAGCAAATCAATAATCTTACCAAGATTAAAGAAAGATATCCTCTTAAGCCATTCAAGCAATCTTGATGTTGAAGCTTGTAACAAAATTCCAAAACTAGGCCAACAACTACAAGCAAATCAATAATCTTACCGAGATTAAAGAATTTAAGAAATTCCTAAAACCAGACAAAATTGTTATTCTAAGAAATTCAAGCTTTTAATAAAGGAACTTTTACAAGCTTTAATGAAAGCAACTTCCTAAACTACAAAGTTTAAGGGAGACTGAAACTACAAAGTTAAAGGGAGAGTCTCCCTTAGAAAAGAAAAAAGTTTGATTATTTTTTATTTATATTTTCAATTATAGTTAATAAGGTTAATATATTTTCTCATTATTAATTAGTAGTTAAATTGCTTCTAATATTATTATTATACCGCATTAAGGGTAGAACAACATGACCTAATCAGATTTGATTAAGATATTGTTGGATTCAATGTGTGGAACTATCCTGGTCCAATCGCAAACTCATACAAAATCGTAGCTTGTGGGAAATAAGAAATGATGCTTATGCTCTATTCTGGGAAGATTCCTGGAACCAGGCCACGAAAATATATCATCATTTCCCTAATCGTGATTAATAGGTAGCTTTAACATAGTAAAAATTCTATCAGGTTTGCCACTTCTGGATAATGATAGAATGGAGGAAGAGTGGAGACAATAGTTGCCGATGAAAACATGGCCAACTCAATTTCCTCAAATTTGTGTTCCTATTATAACCTCTGAACTTTGGAAATGAAGAATAAAACCCATGCATGATATGGACAATATCTTATGGGGAAAAAAACAAACGGAGGCTATACTATCAAAGAAAGTTATGAAATGGCAGCAGATCATATGAATCTTCCAAAAAATACCATATGGGAGTGCATATGGACCAAGAATCTCTCACCCAAAATAGCCACATTTATTTGGATCCTCACTCATAACAAATCCATCACGTGGGATATCTTAATCAAAAGAGGCTTCCAAGTTCCTTCGTGGTGCCATCTCTACAATGCTCATTTGGATAACAAGGAACGCCTCTTTAAATATTGTCTCTTCTCAACTGAGAAATGGGATGAAGGACCGACACTTTTATGAACTAAAGACAGAGATAGCTCCAATATAAACACAACCCTTCTAAACTAGAGGGAGCTCCCTATACTAGTCCCCTTCTCAACTATCTATGGCACCTTTTTTCAATATTTCTTTTTTGGGAAATATGGAAGCCTGAACGTAATAAAAGAAAATTTAAGGATAAAGCTCACCCTCCTAGTTATGTTTAGCTAAAAATCAAAAGTAGCATTCAAGCAACTATTAGAATTCAAGAATGGATGGATCAAGAATGCAACTCCATCCCCAAGAAGAAATAGTATTCAAGGAATGGGACCTTAATATTCATCAAGCTTGCACCCTCACTAGTCCAATCAAGTTGAGAGTTCTCATCCCCTCTTCATGGAGTCCCCCTTTTAAAAACATTCATCAAAATCAACTATGATGAGGCTTCAAAATATAACCTAGGACAAGCAGGTTGTGGTGGAGTCTTCAAGAACAATATTGGAACCATAAAAAGATTTTTTAGTGGGTTATATAGGCATCAACAATAATAATGTATTTGAACTTGTGCCTTTCTTCAGGGTTTCAATATAGTAGTCAAAAATGCATTCAACAAAGTCATCATCAAAGGAGAGTCACAAATCCTCATCAGTCTAATGGTCAAACTTCAAAATGGAACAACGGTCCACAGGATTATTCACAATTAGATATTGGAGGATAATTCCCGGGCCTTGGGAGCAACCATTCCAAAAATACAAGATCTTATTCCACACCATGTCAAATGAACGACCAAAGAGGATGTGGATAGACTAGCCAATCATTGGGTCTCCCTATGAAACATAACTATAGACACAGAAGGGACCAACACGGAAGAAGAACCCTTCATGCAAGATTTCCAAAGGTTCACCAAATTGGATCTTCAAGCAAACATCAAGCACCCACATTAGCTTCTAAGGGATGATATGACTCCCACCCTAGATGTTAATGTTTGAGCAAAATCAGGGCTGCTTGAACTTCAAAACTTCTATGAAACAATTTCAGCACTTTAAGAAACTTTAAATCAACCACATAAGAAACTTTATATCAGCCACATAATAAACTTTATATCAACCATTTATGAGTCTTTAAATCATCCACACCATTCTTTATATTAGCAATATATGAATCCTCAAGAATAAATCAACCACATAAAACAATAACCATAAGAGACAAGATGTACCCTGGAAAAACCCTTCAAATACGGAGGATGAGAAACCCAATAATTCTTTAAGTATGATAGATAGATTTGCAGAGAATGATTTACAACACATCAGCAAATTGCTTGATAAGATATGTCACCACAACAATAGAGAAGATAGATCCAAAGCAACCCTGCAAAAACAATTGAATGTAAATTGTGTTGAACTTGACATATGCCTTGCATATTAATAACAAGCCAACACAACCTAGCATGAAAAAGGGGGTGAATTGGAGGCTCATTAAACACACTAAGATCCTACATGGAACATTCACTGAGAGTAGCATGCACTAGAAATCCTCTCATGCAGACATTAGATCCCTCCTAAACTCCAGTGTCTAACTGACACTTCAGATTCCCTTGTATGCACAAGAGATGTTCCCTTGTTCTTTAATTAGCTTTAACTGGATGCTAACTCAATTGAATTGAATGTAATCTTCTTGAAATAAATGTGAACTGGATGTGAACTGATTGAACTGAACTTAACCTTCAACTAAATGTTAGGAGACTTAACTAAAAATCTTTGGTACTTCACAATCAGTGTCACCCATGAACAAACACTTTGCATGAATTAAAAACATTTTCCTTTTTTAAATGGCACGTTCTTTATTTACAAATTAGGCTTAACTGAGGCCTTCATAATTTGAGTTCACTTAGGCATGCATGTGCAATTCGAATCCATTCTCTTTCTTTATGCTTTATTTCATTATCATTAATTAAATACTGCATGGTCCATATGTATATTAATCAATTATTCATCTTATCATATCATACTCAGAAGAATTGCTCCATACCGATGATCATATGTATTACCCCAGGTCATATAGTCATATGCTAAAGTAATTCAGTGTAGAGGTAACTAATCCCTAAAGGAGACTTAGAACACCTAGTGACCATGACTAACAATACATCACATAGTATATCCATGTGACTTGATACAACACAAGTCTATAGTCTTGATACAACACAAGATCATAGTACAAGCATCTTTCATGAATAGGACTTGATACAACATAATGTCCTTACTTCGTACAACATAAGTTTCCTTAACTTAATACAACATAAGTTTTTGAATTGATACAACACAAGTCCCTTAAATTGATAAAATACAAGTATCTAAACTTGATACAACACAAGTTCCTGACTTGATAGAGCACAAGTCTCCTAGAGAATGACTCTTGATGTTGTACATTTAATACTCCCTCTCAATGAGGGAGATATTCTCTTCCATACCAAACTTATCTCGGAAGTGTTTGAAATTCATCACATATAGAGGCTTTGTTAACACATCTGCAATCTACTAATTAGTAGCTATGTATTGAATTTTCACAATACCTTTCTAGATCATGTATCGAATGAAGTGATACTCCATTTCTATGTGTTTCAACTTTTCATGAAACACTGCTTCTCTGCAAACAATACTTGCAGCAATATACTCAGCCTCTGTGGTACTGTGGGAAACTAAGCCCTTATTTTTTGCAAGACCAAGAAATCATTGCAAAACCCAAGCTAAAACAGTATCTGGAAGTGATTTTCCGGTCCACAATGTTGCCACCCCAATTAGATTTAGTATATCCAAGTAGTAACACTCCTCTATTGGAGGCATACATGAGTCCATAAGGAGTCGTACTGCGGAGGTACCTCAAAACATGATTTGTTGAAACCCAGTGTCTATGTTTAGGATCTTCCATGAACTGACTCAAAATGCTAACTAGGTAGCAAATTTCTATCCTCGAGTGTATCAGATACATCAGCGATCCAATCAATTGTTTGTAAAAAGTGGAGTCTACTAGATCTGATATAGTCTTAGTCTCTTGAAGTTTCCTCAAATTGGAAACCATTGGAGTATTCATGGATTTACAATCCACCATGCCAAATATCTGCAAGATGTTTATAGTGTACTTCCCTTGAGATAAAAATATATCATCATTTCTCTACCATATCTCAAGGCTTAGAAAGTAGTGCATCAGACCTAAGTCTTTTATCTCAAATTCTAAGGTAAGCTCCCTCTCACACTCGACAATCAATATTTCATCTCTAGTTAGGAATAGATCATCAACATACATACCCAGTATCAAGGGTTGGTTCTCCATTGCTTTGAAGTACAAGTTTGAATCTACTTCACTCTTCAAGAAACCTAGTTTCTGAAGGTGACTATCTATTCTAGCATACCAAGCTTGGGGAGCTTGCTTTAACCCATACAGGGATTTCTTCAACTTGCACACATGGGACTCCTTCCCATGAATTACAAATACCTCAGGTTTCTCAATGAAAACCTCTTCCTCAACCTCTCCATTGAGGAAGGCACTCTCCACATCTATTTGGTGAAGATTCTATCCCAATACTAATGAAAGTGAAATCACAGATCTAATGGTGGTATATCTGGCCACAAGAGAAAATTTATCCTCATAATCAATGCCCTCTTTCTGAGAGAAACCTCGGGCAACAAATCCGGCTTTGTATTTTTCCACACTACCATATGCAACATGATTTATCTTGTAAATCCATCTAAAAGTAACAATTGGATTCTTCTCAAGTCTGGGAACAATTTCCCAAACATCATTCTTTAGTATCGACTGATAATCTTCTGTCATAGCATCTTTCCACACTTGTTTCTCTACAAATTCTTCATATGATGACGGTTTTGAGTCATTTATGTCACTCATCAATGCAACATATCCTCAATATATATCAGGTTGCTTGCGTTCACCGGTAGATCCAATTGGTGCTACAAGATTTTTAGCATCTTTCAATACATCTCAGCACCAAGTTTCCCTCCTCTTTGCAGGAGGTTCATTAACCAGCTCAACCAGTTCATTAATGATAGGTGAATATGTATGCTATGTTGGATTCTCCCTCTGAACATCAGAAGGGGAAGAATCATCATCAAGGTCTTCTGATATAGGAGACTCATGCCCCTCAATCTCACATTCAAGCTCTTTCGATTTCTTGAAAGTAGCTTCCTCATAGAAAGTCACATATCGACTAACCTCAATATGTCTCTCACTGAGGACATATATTTTGAATGCTTTGTAGGTCTCATTGTATCCCACAAAAATTTCCCTTCTTTCCTGAAGGTTCCATCTTGGTTCTCTTTTCTTTTGGAATGTGAACATATACAAGACATCCAAATATTCGAAGGTGAGATATGTCTAGCTTCTCACCAGTAAACACCTCTTTAAGGTATTTTCTCATCAAGTAGTGCATGCAGACTTCTGCTCTAAATGTACATTTTTGTATTGGTAGCTTCTTCCCACAAATAAGCAGATAGGTCTTGATCATGTAGCATGGATTTTGTAGACTCGTAAATAGTTTTATTATTTCTCTCTGCAACCCAATTTTGACAGGGGTTGTATGGGACTGATAATTGTCTACAAATCCCTGCATCACTACAAAATTTAATAAAATCATTTGATTTAAACTATCCATCATTATCAGACCTCAAAGAATAGATGTGCCTACTTGTCTGATTCTCTACTAAGGATTTATATTCTTCAAACTTATTGAAGTTTTCACGATTGGATTTCGTAAAATAAATCCAAGCCTTACGAGAGAAATCATCAATGAATAGTACATAGTAAAGATATCCACTCAGGGAAGGGGTTGGCATAGGACCATATACATCAGAGTGTACTAAATATAAAATCCCTTTAGATCTAGTATGGATTCTAGGAAACTTCTTTTTAACATTTTTTCCTAAAGTACAACCCCGACATATACTATCATGTACAAAATCAAAACTAGGCATACCTTTGACCATGCGCTACACATCAGGTAGTGCTCTGAAGTAGGGGTGACCAAGACTCCTATGCCAAATCTCGCATAGGTTGATAGTATGATGTACGATGGGTAAAATATACTTTCTTGGGACCTTGTAAATTCCTCCCTCTTGAACTCCAATGACAGTAGCAGTACCAATGTTTTGGTTCTTCGACCATAAGTAATATTTATTCTCCATGAAGATGACTAAGAAGCCATTATATTCAAGAACCAAAATTGAGAATAGGTTCTTTTTTAAGCCTAGGACATAAATAATGTCCTCCAGATGTATCACATCTCCCGAACTCTACTAGAAGGATGTGGATCCAACTCCTTGGATCGAATATTTTGAGTTGTCCCCCAACTCCACCATGCATGCAAACTTCTTCTACTTTAGGTTGGAGAGTGCGCCCTTGAATCCTGACATGTGCTTGGATGCACCATTATCAATCATCCATGTATCCTCACTTGTAATGAGGGATCTGGATAGTTCCGAGAAAAGATAATATTTTGTCCTTGTCTCTTTCTCTTCGGGTGCATATTTCTTGGAAGTTTCTTCTACAACGGTAGAAGAGTGAACTCTTTCTTCTCTTCTTTTCCTTGCATGGAAATTTTGTGCAAAGTGGCCCAAATTTTGACAATAATAGCATTGAAGCTTCGATTTGTCAAAACGTTTATTAATCTCTTTATTCTTTGCATGAAAGAACTTCTTGGGAGCGAATGGCTTCCTCCCTTTCTTCATTCTTGTCATGAGGGAAAGATTCTTTTATTTAGTGCATGATGTCTTAATTTGGATGGGCCCCTCTTCTTGAATGCAGTCATGCCATAATATCTCGAAGTTGGAATGCTATTTTGTTCCATTTACCACTGCTAAGAAATTATCCCATGAGGAAGGGAGTCCATCGATGGTGGTTTCAAGAATATCATCCTCATTTGTCACCAAACAGATGCTTGGTAGTTGATATTTCACTTGTGAAATTTTTGAGAAGAAGGATGCTATGGTCTCATCTTTCTCCATATTTAAATTGTGCAACTTGTTCTTCAAATCCCTCTTTTGAGTGGGATATTTCTTCTCATACAAGTTCGTAAGTGTTTCAAAACACTCATTTTCCATCTTCAATGATGTGATCACCAACATGAGATTGTTCTTCACGGAGTCATATATAATCCTCTTTTCCTTTGCTTGATTCTTCTTGTAATATATTCTTGTTGCATTATTGGTAGGCTCCTCTACCATGTAAGTCACGATCAAATCAAGATCATGCTCCTCAAGAAGATTCAACACTCTTTCCTTCCATGTGTTGAAGTTGGAAGTATCTTCGAGGTGGTCTTCTAATCGAATCGAAATTGATGTCATTGATGCAATATTTTACTCAAGTCTTCAATATCTACATATTCTTATCTTGCTGCACAAAACTAAGCTCTAGGGCCTCCCTATGCTCTGATACCATGTTAATGTTTGAGCAAAATCAGGGTTTCTTGAACTTCAAAACTTTTATGAAACAATTTCAGCACTTTAAAAAACTTTAAATCGACCACATAAGAAACTTTATATCAACCACATAATCAACTTTATATCAGCCATCTATGAGTCTTTAAATCATCCACGCATCATTCTTTATATCAGAAATATATGAATCTTCAAGAATAAATCAGCCACATAAAACAATCACCATAAGAGACAAGATGTACCCTGGGAAAACCCTCCAAATACAGAGGATGAAAAACCCAGGAATTATATGAGTATGATAGATATATTTACAGAGAATGATTTACAACATGCCAGCCGATTTCCTGATAAGATATGTCACTACAACAATAGAGAAGAGAGAGAGAGATCCAAAGAAACCATGCAAAAACAACTGAATGCAAACTATGTTGAACTTGCCATATGCCTTGCATATTAATAACAAGCCAAAACAACCTAGCATGCAAAAGGGGGTGAAATGGAGGCTCAGTAAACACACTGAGATCATACATGTAATATTCATTAAGAGTAGCATGCATTACAACTCCTCTCATGCATACATTAGCGCCCTCCTAAACTCAAGTGTCCAACATACACTTCAGATTCTCTTGCATGCACAAGATATGCGCCCTCCTTCTTTAAATAGCTTTAACTGGATGCTAACTGAATTGAACTGAATGTAATATTCTTGAATTGAATGTGAACTAAATTAACTAAATGTGAACTGAATGTGAAGTCTTCCTTCTCTTCTTTTCCTTGAATGGAAATTTCGTGCAAAATGACTCGGATTTTGACAATAATAGCATAAAATCTTTGATTTCTCAAAAAATTTATTAATCTCTTTCTTCTTTGCATGAAAGAAATTCTTGGGAGCGAATGGCTTCCTCCCTTTATTCATTCTTATCATGGGGGAAAGATTCTTTTATTTAGTGCATGATGTCTTACTTTGCATGGGCCCCTCTTCTTGAATGCAATCATGCCATAATATCTTGAAGTTGGGATGCTCTTCTCTTCCATTTACCGCTGCTAATAAATTATCCCATGAGGAGGGAGTCCATCGATGGAGGTTTGAAGAAGATCATCCTTATCTGTCACCACACTGATGCTTGGTAGTTGATCTTTCACTAGTGAAATATTTGAGAAGAAGGATGCTACGATATCATCTTTATCCTTCTTTAGATTGTGCAACTTGTTCTTCAATGCCCTCTTTTTAGTGGGAGATTTCTTCTCATACAAGTTCGTAAGGGTTTCAAAACACTCCTTTTCCATCGTCAATGTTGTGATCACCGACATGAGATTTTCCTTCATGAAGTAATATATAATCCTCTTTGTCATTGCTTGATTCTTCTTGTAATTTATTCTTGCTACATTAGTGGTAGGATCCTCTACCACGGAATCCATGAATGAATCAAGATCATGCTCCTCAAGAAGATCAACACTCTTGTCTTCCATATGTTGAATTTGGAAGTACCTCAAGGCGATCTTCAGATCGAATCGAAATTGATGTCATGGATGCAATATTTTGATCAAGTCTTCAATATCTATGGAGGCTTAGCTTACTACACAAAACTAAGCTCTTTCACGCCCTATGATCTGATACCATGTTAATGTTTGAGCAAAATTAGGGTTTCTTGAACTTCAAAACTTTTATGAAACAATTTCATCACTTTGAGAAACTTTAAATCGGCCACATAAGAAATTTTAAATAAGCCACATAAGAAACTTTATATCAACCACATAATCAACTATATATCATTCATCTATGAGTCTTTAAATCAGCCATGCATCATTCTTTATATCAGCAATATATGAATCTTCAAGAATAAATCAGCCACACAAAACAATCACCATAAGAGACAAGATGTACCCTGGGAAAACCGTCCAAATACGGAGGATGGAAAACTGAGCAATTATTTGAGTATGAGTATGGTAGATAGACTTGTAGAGAATGATTTACAACATGCTAGCATATTTCCTCAAGATATGTCATGACAAAAATAGAGAAGAGATGTCCAAAGAAACCCTGCAAAAACAATTGAATGCAAACTGTGTTGAACTTGCCATGTGCCTTACATATTAATAACAAGCCAAAACAACCTACCATGCAAAAGGGGGCAAATTGGAGGCTCAGTAAACACACTGAGATCATACATGGAACATTAATTGAGAGTAGCATGCATTATAACTCCTCTCATGTAGACATTAGCGCCCTCTTAAAATTAAGTGTCTAACTGACACTTCAAATTCTCTTGCATGCACAAAATATGCGCCCTCCTTCTTTAATTAGCTTTAACTGGATGTTAACTGAATTGAACTGAATGCAATATTCTTGAATTGAATGTGAACTAAATGTGAAGTGAATGTGAACTGATTGAACTGAACTTAATATTCAACTGAATGTTAGGAGACTTAACTAAAAGTTTTTGGTACTTCACAATCAATGTCACCCATGCACAAACACTTTGCATGAATTAAGGAGATATTCCTTTTTTAAATGACACATTCTTTATTTACAACTTAGGATTAACTGATGCCTTCTTCATTCGAGTTCACTTGAGGCATGCATGTGCAATTCGAATTTATTCTCTTTCTCTATGTTTTATCTCATTTTCATTAGTTAAATAATGCATGGTCCATATGTGTATTAATTAATTATTCATCGTATCATATCATACTCATAAGAATTGTACCATACCGATGATCATATGTATTACCTTGGATC
This sequence comes from Pseudotsuga menziesii, assembly GCA_001517045.1. NCBI lineage: Eukaryota > Viridiplantae > Streptophyta > Pinopsida > Pinales > Pinaceae > Pseudotsuga > Pseudotsuga menziesii. The sequence goes on from LPNX010753158.1 coordinate 42,893, forward strand.
ATTTGTTCATATGCTAAAGTAATTCACTCTAGGGGTAGATAATCCCTAAAGGATACATATAACAACTAGTGACCATGACTAGCAATATCACATAGTATATCTGCATGACTTGATACACACAAGTTTAGAGTTTTATACAACACAAGTATATAGTATTGATACAACACCAGACTGGTCTTGATACAACACAAGACTCCAATCTTGATACAACAAGATATTTCGATCTTGATACAACACAAGATCATAGTATAAGCATATTTCATGAATAGGACTTGATACAACACAATGTCCTAACTTGATACAACACAAATTTCCTTAACTTAATACAACATAAGTTCCTGACATGATACAACACAAGTCCCTTAACTTGATACAACACAAGTTTTTGAACTTTATACAACACAAGTTCATGAATTGATACAAAACAAGTCTCCTGGAGAATGACTCCCGATGTTGTACATTTAACACTAGATGCGCAAGGACATCCTCCAAACAACGAGAGTCATGGGCCCTCGCTCCACCAATTACACCATGAGGAGCCACCTGGACTCCCTACACATGAGGAAAATGAGCGATGGGATATAAACACATGGATGATGGATGAACACATGGAGGAAACTCACCATGTAGAGCACATGGCCTTCAATAGAATTATCAATGACCAATGCTGAATGAATTATGTACTAATAACATTCGAGAAAAAATTGTGTGAAGTATGATTATTTACAATTAATAACATACAGAAAGTCCATATTCTATGAAATCCTTCAAACTTCTGTCAGCAATATCTGAGGTACCCACCCTCTTTCCTTCGAAAATGATAAGGTTCCTGCACCTCCACAACTCCCACAAGATGAAGCATGGAAGAGTTTTCCAATCTGGATATTTTTTACTCCAAATGCATAAACAAGAGGAAAGAGAATCCCCGCTCCAAAGAGATTTATCATTTATTACAGAGCCAACAAGATTCCAAACAGATTTACAGAAACAACATGAGATGAATAAATGGAGAATACTTTCCTCATTTTTCCCACATAATAAGAAAATACCAGGACCGATCAGACCCCTGGGAATAATATTGTCCCATGAGAGGAAACAGCTTTCTAATGCCAACCAGCAACAAATAGCTATCTGAGGAGGAATTTTCCATTTCCATATCTGAAATCACCACACACTGCTTTCAGGAACATCATGCATAAGGAGCAGATAAGCCAACTTTGCTGAAATATTTCCCCTAACTGGATCAAAATACCATCTAATCACATCAGGAGATGCATCTAATGTTATCACTCCCATATTTAAACCACAAACATATGCAGTCCATTCCACATTTTGATATCCATAAAGACCCATTTGGGCAATCAATAACCAACCCTGGAGAGTGGACCCCTGATCTAGAGAAGAGGCAATGTGATAGAGGGAAAAATTCCCCTTGCAATGGAGGAGGAAAATCAGTTCATGAGATAGGACACGATTACATGGGTCCCCAACAATCGGATCTTTTCCCACATGAACAACCCTCCCGTCACTCAAAGACCAAGCCAACCATGAAGAGAAAAGGTTGAAGGCCCCAAGCAGGCCATCCCAAATGTTGGATATGTTTCTGCCAGGCTTCTTGAAGTTCCTCACCCATTGAACAGTTGTAGTTATATGAATGTATTTTTCTTTTATTACCACAAACTGTCCTCGATTTTAACCAGCCAAAGGATTTTTTCCCATGACCTGTATTTCACCATTTTTTCCAGTAAAGACACAGGCATCAGAAATCTGTCTAGTCATGTAGACACCCACTCCAAGCCTGCCCAGCCATTACTCCAGGTAGGATTCAATGGGACCGGTTCCACGTCCACTAAATTTGTGCCCCCAAATAGATCCACAAAATAGTCACCTGAAGAATCCATCTTTGCTTTTGATCCCCATAACTCGCATGGTGACCAAGTGAAATTTAAATCACCAGCAATCACTAATTTTTGGAGGTCAAAGTTCCCCTCCGCTGTAATCTGATACCATAATAGCTCTTTGCAATTGTACGGTCCATAAACATTTATAAGATTGAGTTCTTTTGGGAAATCCTTGAAGAAACATGTCAACAAAATACCTGCAAACACGATGAAAGGTTTTAGCTTAGCTTTTCTTAGATCCATGGCCACTAGAAGTCCTCCTGAGAGGCCCAAGGCATCCACCGACACCACCTCCCAATCAGGATTTATTTTAAGAAATAAAGAGCATGCTATAAGAGCCGATACCATCATATCTTGTAAAAATACAACATTCATTCGATCCCTGTCAATGTTCTCTGGAGAGAAAGATGCTTCTGGAGGCCCCCCACCCTTCTAATGTTGAAGGATATAATTTTCATTTTCGAACCCTAGTAAGGGATTTTATGCCTCTAAGTGCCCCAAGTTTAACAGTTGAGTTGGATGATGGTGAAATGCGATCTTTTACCCCCCCCCCCCCCCCCCNTGGCCCCCCTAATAGAAAAAGTGTTTGGAGTGTCCTCCTGGAATTTAAAGGGAGGAAATTCCTCCTCAGGCACCTCCAAAACTGGAATTGGGAGACCCCTTTTGCTGGGCCACGTGAATATGGTCAATGACTTGGTTTTTAACAGGCCCCTAGAAGAAACCAAATTATCGGCAGCATCCGACAGCCCCGGGAGAGAATTTGGTGGAGATGGTGAGGGTTGCTCTTCTTCTATAATACCTATAATGACCCGGGTCTCCAATATTCCAACCCCAAAGAAAGCACCATTTGATGATAAGCCAAACTTAAAACCATTAACCCTCCCACTAGACGTATTTAGGCCCAAATAGACTCCATCTTCCCTGGACTTAATTGATAGGTCAAGGTTATTCTCTATGGGAATAGGGGCCTCTTTGGACACTAACAGTCAGGTTTGGGTCTATCACCCCCCAGTGGAAGAAGGTACCACCAACCAACGCATTTTCACCCACTGCATAGCCTTTTTTCTCCAATGATTGAACAAATTCACATTCATTTGTGTTTAACGTAGAGACAAAGGAAGGATTTAAAGAGTGTAACTTACTCAAGTATGCCTGGTCCACCAGTAGAGCCAAGCCCGACGAAGAGTGTGAATTCCGAGAATCCATATAGGTCGGGATATCTTTTCCTAAGTCCTTCGAATTCCACACTTCAGCCTTAGATGACCCTAAATTAGAGTCCAAGATGAAAGAATTGCATTATTTCCAAAGATGGCCAACCTCATAGCATCTAGAACATCGAAACGCGATACCCCAGTAATCCAGTAATTGAGAGAATGAGTGTTCCCGCCATTCGATGACCACCTTCTCCCGGAAACCCATATTCATATCGATTTCCACCAGAATATTTCCAACCCTTCTATCAACCCCATGCAGCAACCCTTCCTCCAGGTGAATAAAATGGCCTAAATGGTTCCCAATCATCATTAAGGCCTCACGGTTCCATAAACATAGAGGTAAGTTAGGTAGCAGAACCCAGATATGTCTAAATCTTAACTGCTCCATAGCCGGGTCAAAGCAATAATGCCATTGGCAGAGCATGAGGATCCCCTGGCCTCACATCCATGTAGAGTTGTTCACAAATGAAGTATGGTCCAGTGTTCTGAATAAAAAATCAAACCATCCCTTCTGAAGCACAAAAATAGTAGGAGTATAACCCAAAGTAGGGCCCTAGACACTCCCCACCCACGACTCGATCTCATTGCACCTCATAGATTTGTAGCTAAACTTACCCACTAGTCCCCTAAGAGTCATGCCCACCATCTCCTCCAGACCCACTCCACAGCCCAAAGTCATTTTATCTTCATCAAAATGCAGCTTCCATTTTCTATAATGGCCTTTTTTCATCGAAGAAAGGGTTTGCTACAATGGGCTCTAGAATGTCCCATCCCCGATCCATTAAATGAATTCCCAAGTGGGTTGGATTTCACATTTCCCGCCGCTACAGGAACAATTGAATCTGATTAATTCTGAAAACCCTCCTCGTTCGGAGTTGCAAACCCCTCAATGCCCACCTGCACCAAAGGATCTGGCTCCATAGGTAAATTCTAGTCAATTTTGTTAAGGATTCTTGGTTCTAACCCATCCACGCTACTCTGCATGGGAAAAGAATGTGGAGATTCCATGTTCCACACCCAACATGTGTGTTGTGAGTCCCCCCTTCAACAAAGGAGTTGACTATACCATCTCCGAAACCCCAGGTACCCCCCTTGGTTTTACGAAGACGACAAAGGATAGTGGAAGACAAGAGAAAATGCCGAACCCTAGATAAAACAAAACAACCCCCAACTAATTATTGTATCTGAACTAACTGTGCATTAGCTTACACCTAAGAAGATCAATCTGGGAACACTATTTGTAAGCCAAGAAAACCATACACTATTTTTTAAATAGTTTGCAGACCCACAAAATCCCCATAGGAAGCCCACCCAATTTTCATCGTTCCCATAACCTAACTAGTGAGAAGTCAGCACCATCCCACTCTCTAAGCACAGACTGACACAAACTTTTTAAACCCTAAAACTCATACTCATATTCCCCCTCCCAAGTTTCCTGGGAAGCCCATGATTTCGCATATCCCAACGTGAATCACAAGCAGACCCTCCCTAGCTAAGCATATCCTAACATGAATCTCAAGAAGACCCTCCCTAGCTAAGCTCCAAGGCGACCACTAAGCCATATGCCTAAGTAAATTATGCAAACTAAATTGCATGAGTGGTGGGAGAAAATTAATGGAGGTGGTCACAATTCAAAAAGTATCCATAAATGATGTATATGAAATCATTATATGGCATTTAATTCAAACTTCCAAATGTAAGAATATAAATATTTTTATTTTATTTTATGGAAAAAACAAATAAAATTTTTAATATCTAATTTTGATTCAATCAAATAAGAACTAAATACATAATAAAATAATTTACAATAAATAAATAAATAATTATTTTTAAAGTTGTAAAGTTAAACATTGAGAAAACAAATTTAAAATTTGAAAACTAATACAAGATCAGAAGTGTTTGACCATTGAGTGATTATATATATGTGTGTGTGTGTGTGTGTGTGTGTGTGTGTGTGTAAGGTCTAATAATATATGTATGCTAATTACGTCGAAGACGTTAAACAATGGAGACGAATTCTTAATTTATTCCTCGTCGGCTTTACGAATGGTTTTTTTAACACATGTCCCACCGTTTTTAATTTGTGGTTTTGTTGACCAAGTTTCACAGAGGTTTATTTGGTCCTGGAAGGTTTATTTTTTCTTGGAGGTTTATTTGGTTTCACGAAGGTTTATTTGGTCATGGCAGGTTGCGGTTGTGGTTTTGTTAACCAGGTTTCAAGCTTAGACTTCTCATGGTGGGTGCGACTGTGTATGGCATGTGTGTCACGGTGGGTGTGTCTAGCCTGTGTTATTTGACAACTGTGTCGCGTTTTTCTATGCATGGTTTTGTTAACCAGGTTTCACGAAGTTTTATTTGGTCCTTGCAGGCTACATTTGTGGTTTTGTTAACTGGGTTTCAAGCTTAGGCTTCTCATGGTGAGTGCAAGTGTCCTTTTCATCCCCATTTGAATTATCGTTTGTGCTTTATCCTAACACATATCTAAACACTAACAAGCAAGTAAAGATCGGATAATATTATTATCATCTTCAAGTCATAGTTCATGGGGAAGGGAACCCTCAAATCCCAAGTGATCTCTTAACCGGGTTTCACCTGGCTATTTTTGCACAGGTTTCGCCGCAAGTTTTGGCTTCATCCTAGGCACAACTTGATTCACAGCCCCATCTATTTCCAGATGGTTTTCATTTCTCCTAACACAAGTCACCATGAGGCAGTGAGGTATGGAGATGAGACCGAACATGCATAACCACATCGTGTCTCTGCAGAAAACACGGATTGGCCATACCCATTGCCAAAGGGTTTACACTGAGGGTTTGTGGGTTCATTCCTCTGTTCAGCTCGATTACCTATGGGTTCAATCCTCAGGGAGCCTGGAGGTTTTTTCAATCTTGGTCCTTGAGGATTAATTTTGACGCTCGGGATTTTTTGGGTTCAATTTTGTGTTCAGCTTGTTTCTTAGTGGATGGGTCACTTATCTGTTGTGATGAAGAAGACACCATCATTGTCACTTCATTGTTGGTTAGCCACCATCAATGGTCCATCAATGCAACAATGCTCCATCAATGCAGCAATGCTCCGTCGATGCAATAAGAGTCGTGGTTGCATTTAGACTTAGACATACATCTTAATTGCTCCAGGTATAGTTGGTTTTTTTGTATTTTCTACGGCTTATCTTGTCAGACTCTTCGATTCACTAAGTTTGTTGCACCGCCTTTGCTTTATAGCATCTATAAAAATCCTGAGGTAACCATTCTTTGATACTTTTTTCCTTCTGTTGTATTATATTTCTTTTTGTTATGCAACCAAGTCCCTAAAATAACATAAAAAGAGCATAAATAGACAATAAGGGAGTAATCCACACCTTAACAATGAATAACCAAGATAAATATTAATCCTCTTCAAGGGAGGAACCTCCTTACACAATGTATTGAGTACACAAGAAAAGACAAGATACTATGATGACTAAAATGAGAATATATCCTTCCTATATATAGGAGACAAAGGTGTACAATAACAACTAATATACCCACTAATAGATCCAATCTGACATAAATAATATGTAATGCACCATAATATAGGGGGTAATGCGCCACACTATATGGGGTAATGTGTCATCATTAAGGGCTTAACATTCCCCTCCCCTTCAAAAAGTGGTGTCCTTAACGCTGAAGTAGTTTTGGATGTTGTTGTATAAAGGACTCATCTTCCTATGTTGAAACTTCTGCAGGTAGGTTCTTAAATTTAATGAGATACTCCCAAATTGATCGATTTTGAAGCTATCTAGTTCTTATTTCAAAGATTTCTTCAGGCTCCATGATGATTTTTCCTTCCTCATCAAGTTCTAGTAATATCGTTTGAACTGGTATCTTGTCACCGGTTACCTTCTTTAAACATGAAACATGGAAAACTAGATGGACTCGTGAATATGCAGGTAGTTCCAATTTGTAGGACATACTACCAATCTTTTGTAACACCTTGTAGGGACTGTAGTATTTAGGTGATAATTTAGTATCCTTCTTGGTGTTCTTCATGAACATCTGTTTGTATGGTTTTAGTATTAAAAACACCCAATCCCCCACATTAAAGCTTCGTTCACTGCAATGTTGATCTGCTTTTTGTTTCATTCGATTGTGTGCTAGATTCAGGTTGTCCTTTAAGAGTTGAAGAACTTGGTGTTGATGCTTCATGTGGTCTTCCACTACTTGAACCATGGAGGAGTCTCTTAGTGAAGATGTGATGGATGGTGGATGATAGCCATAAATTTCCATAAATGGGTCCATTTTTGCTGATGTATGGAAGGAAGTGTTATACCACCATTCTACCAAGGGTTACCACTTGACCCACCGTGTTTGTTTATCAATTGCAAAACATCAAAGATACCCTTCCAAGCATTTGTTTACAATCTCTGTTGTCCATCAGATTGAGGATGATAAGATGAGATATGAGCCAGTTGAGTATAAAATAATTTGGTCCAAAAATTTCCAGTGAAAATTGGATCCTTGTCACTTACTATAATATTTGGATTACCATGTAGTTTTTGGATTATCTCCATAAAAGAATTGTCGACTGTGCTTGCTTTGAAGGGGTGAGATAGTGCACATAAGTGTGCATATTTAGTAAGTTTATCAACAACCACCATGATGACACTCTTTCCTCCATAATTTGGTAAACCTGTGATAAAATCCATCGATACCTCTATCCACCTTTGGCTTGGAATGGAAAGTGGTTGTAGGAGTTTCCACTTTATTTTGTTGGCAAACCAAACATTCTGTCACAAATTTTTGAACATAATTTTTAATACCATCCCCAAAAAAACTTTCTTTACCTCGTGGTAGGTTTTTAAGAAACCTAAGTGCCCTCAGTGAGGAGTGGAATTCAAAGAATTCCTTTTTCTTGAGATGGGAACTCTTACCAAGATATAAGCAATCCTTGTACCACAGCAAGTCATATTTCCACCTAAATGTATTAGAGGCACTGGGATCCTACTGCATATTTTTTTTTTAAATGTCCATATTTTCTTCACCATTTTTCCATTCGTCCCTTGCTTTGGCTATCCAATATGGTTGGATGATCGAGAAAGCATAGAGTAATGCTTCAACATTCTCATATTTCTTGGAGAGTGCATCTGCGACAACATTTTGCTTCCCCTTTTTGTAGATGACTTCAAAGTCATATCCCAACATCTTTGTCACCCATTTTTGTTGCTCTTCTGAAGATAATCTTTGTTCCAAGAAGTATTTAAGGTTATGATGATCAGTTTTAACCTTGAATTGTCTTCCTATAAGGTAGGGTCATCATTGCTTCAAGGCATGTAGTACTGCCAACATTTTCCTTCTCATAAATGGGATTTTTAAGTTCTTTCCCTTGATTAGATGACTTGTGAAGGAAAGAGGGTGTCCTTCTTGCATTAGTACAACACCAATTCAATTTCTTAAAGCATCACATTCCACAATAAAGGTTTTTGTGAATTCTGGTGTAACCAAAACATGATATTTACACATGTCCTCTTTGAGTTGCCTCTAGAATCTAAGAAAATGCATATTTCTTCTATAACATTGTTAGAGGAGCTTCTATTCTTCTATATTTTTGAACAAACTTGCGGTAGTACACTGTCAAACCTAAGAATCCTCGGATATTCTTTAGGGTTTTGGGAATCAGCTAGTCGATCATGGCTTTAATTTTCTTAGGGTCTACCTTGACACCTTCATGAGATACAATATGACCCAAATACTCTACGTCCTTTATCCCAAAGAAACATTTTGAGAGTTTTTCATACAGTGTTTGGTCCTTTAGTAGTTGCAGTACCTTTTCAACATGTTGAACATGTTCTTCCCAAGACTTGCTATAGATTAGTATATCATCAAATAATACCGCACACATTTTCTAAGTAAACGCTTGAAAATATAATTCATCAAACCTTGAAATGTGGAAGGCGCATTTGTGAGACCAAATGGCATAACCAAAAATTCATAGTGACCTTCATGAGTTATGAATGTTGTTTTGAGGATGTATTCATCCTTCATTCGAATCTGATGATACCTGGAACAAAGATCCAACTTTGTGAAGACAAATGCTCCATGTAATTCGTCTAATAATTCATCAATGACAAGAATTGGAAACTTATCTCTAATGTTGATCTTGTTGAGCTCTCTATAATCAGGACACATACGCCACGATCCATCTAGCTTGGGTACCATTACCACTGGTGCAGAGTAAGAACTTTGGCTAGGCCTAATTATGCCAGCCTCTAACATTTCAACAACCATATGCTCAATTTCACTCTTCTGGCTATAGGGATATTAGTAAGGTCTGATGTTAGGAGGAACACTGCCTGGATTTAAGTGGATAGCATGATCAAAATCTTGAATAGGTGGAATACCTTTGGGAATATATTCAAATACATTGGAATGCTTATTAATGACCCTTTGGAGATCTAAGGAGTTAGGGAACTTTGAGGTTTGAACATCTAATGAGCATAATTGTGCAACTACACCTTGATGTCCCTTTTTTAACAACTCTGTCATCCCATTTGAGCTTATCACCTTGCTTAGTTTTCCTCTGATACCATTTAACTCGTATCATTTTCCTTCCCATGAAAATTTCATGAAAATATTTTGAAAATTAAAAGCCACAGTTCCCAATGATTGTAACCAATGGACACCTAAGACAACATCAACGCCACCCATTGGGATAGCAATAATTGGAATATTAAATACATGTTCCCCCATAGATAGATTGATATTATTGCATTTCCCTGAGTAATTTATAGTTCCTTCATATGCAATCATTACTTGAAACTCCGGTGTTGGATATACAAAGCAATTAAGAACTTTGGCTAATTTATAGTGATTGAAATTACGAGTACTACCAAAATCAATCAACACTATTACCTTCTTCTTTTTGATGTATCCCTCGATCTTGAGAGTTTGAGGAGTGTTAATTCCAGCCAATGCATGACAATATATGGTGGGATTAATTTCTTTTGAAGTGTCCTCTTCTATTTCTTATTAAGTCTCTCTTCTTGAGATGATTCCTCTTCTTTTGGTTCTTCCTCTTCACAATTTATGTAGAATGATTTCCTCTCACCGCACGTATGTCCCTTACTATACTTGGTGTCACAATTAAAACCATAATATTTTTTCTCTTATTTCCTCTGGTTGTTTGGGTGTAAACCCTTACGGTGGTTTAGAAGAGGGAACATTATTTTCTCTGTATGTGTTGGAGAAGGCCTTTCTAGTAGTCATTGCCATATTTTTACTTTCAACCTTCCTTTCCATCATGAAATCCTTCTCTAGCGATGATGGTTCAAAGAGCCACACATCATGCTGAATGCTATATTTTAAGGTTCCAATAAAGAGATCTAAAAATTATCTTTTGAAATATTCTTCACTCTGAGACTTAGCTTCTGAAATTGCTTGATGTTCTCTGTAACTGGACCTTTTTGCTTGATATTTACTAATTGGATAAAGAAGGTGTTTCTATTTGTATCCCCATAATTTTCAATCAATTCTTCTGTCAATATAGACCAAGAGATAATAGATCCCTTTTTATAGTCACAAATCCATTGGTACCATACAAATTGATCAAGTTCTAAATATAAGGATTCAATAGTTACCTTTTGCAAAGTGGACACCTGATGTAGATCAAAGAATTGTTCCATCTAAAAAATTCACGTGATTGGATCCTTGACATCAAACTTTCTCATGTCAATCTTGGGGATAAAGTAGTTCCTTGGACCTGAATTGAACCCCATGATGTTGTAGTGAATCATCAACTTTTGAGGACTCCAACTTCCCGCTCTCCAATTGTTTTTCAATTTTTTCAATATGTGACTGGAATACTTCCTCTTTTTCCTCCTTATCCTCTACATGAGGAATAAAGGTATTTTTTATATCTTTCATTAATTCCTTCAAGTATTGAAGATATTCTTTTTTAGCCATCCCTTTGATATCCTCTTTACTATACATCCTTTTGAGATCATCTTTACTAGCCATCTTATTTTCCAATTTAACTAAGTAATCAATTTTAACATTTCCTTTAATCATGTCTTCCAACCTGGACAATCTAAAAGATATGTCTTCCATTTCATCATATGTCGGGGATGAATCCTCCAGGGGTTTTAGAGGAGTGTGATTATTTTGAATTCCTTTTGGTGTCATTTTGAGCAATAAATATATATCACACCCTAGGGTTTACCAAAAATAAATCCTTCTACTCAAAGGTATTCAAATGCAAAATGTCATACCTTTTTCAAACCTTGATTAGAAGACTATTTTGGGTCAACTCGTAACTGATGTAAAATTTGAATTTTGACTCCTTTGGGTCTAAAACTTCATCTTATACTACACTGATGTGTCATCTTTCCAATGCCATTGGTATGACCTAATTTGGATGTGCCAACAAAAATTTATTGCAATCTCCCAACTCTTCTTGTTTTTGTCCTATCTAGAAGAGTGAAATTGTACTATATGTGTCATGTCCAATAATCAATTTCTATAGTTGAAAATTCTACCATAGATATTCTAGTCCATCTTTTTTCTAATGAAACCAATCTCACTCAATTTGGATCTCGGATGCCTCAGATATGACCTTTTTCCCTAGAACACTGGTTTTAGACTAGGTTTTGGACAAGTAAAAAACCCTACATTCCTTTGAAATTATCTTCGAAACTATAATATATCAAGATCTAGATTTCAAACTGGAGATATTTCAGCCTGTTCTAGAAGTGGTTTTTAACCTCGAGCTCTGACTCCTTGTATGAAAAAAATTTGTAGTGAAAATTCCAAAATGACTTGTTTTTCAGAAGCCAGTGCCGAGGAAAGAGCTCGGATACCAAATGTTATGCAACCAAGTCCCAGAAATAGCATAAAAAGAGCATAGATAGACAATAAGAGAGGAATCCACGCCTTAAAAATGAATAACAAAGCTAAATACTAATCCTCTTCGAGGGAGGAACCTCCTTACACAATGTACTGAGTACACAAGACAAAATAAGATACTATGATGACTAAAATGAGAATATATCCTTCCTATATATAGGAGACAAAGGTGTACAATAACAACTGATAGACCCACTAATAGACCCAAGTCGACGTAAATAATATGTAATGCACCACAATATAGGGGGTAATGGACCACACTATATGGGGTAATGTGTCATCATTAAGGGTTTAACTCTTTTGTTGCTCTTTGTTTACGCCACAATTTTCTGACAAAGGTTTGGCCACTTGATCAAAATAATAGGTATTCTTTCACCCTATTGAATTGTTTTAGACAATAGTTGTGCTAATAAAAAATTCAATTATGATTTTAGTTCCTTTGAATTCAATTAATTTTTATAAAGGGAAATTTAATCCTTGAAATTTATAATTTTTTTCGTTAATTTCAGGTTCATAGATGTAATTTATACAATCCCTTTAAATATCTTAAAAAAATGTATATCATCTTGCATATATTCTACATTGGATATATTGCTGGTTTGAATTGCTATATGTTTACTGTCAATTAGGGGATTTCATTTTGCAAGTTGTTCATAACTGTTGTTCCCAATATTTTTGGCATATATTTGACAGTGCTTTATTACTAGTTTGAATTGCTATATGTTTATTGTCAATCTGAGGGTTTAATTTTGCAAGTTGTTCATAATTGTTGTTCCCAACTGGCTTAACAAAGTCTCATGGCATAAAATACATGAGACATGGTTAATCCATTTTTAAGGCTAGCTATCTACCTCATTTTTTACAGTGGATTTATTTCTAGTTTGAATTGCTATATGTATAGCATCAATTCAAGGGATTCATTGTGCAAACTGTTCATAATTCTTTTTCCTAGGTTGTGTAATACATCTCTTCAACGTAATTAAAAGTTGTGTTCCAATGAAACATGTTAATTCTTTATGAGATGCATCTCTTGCATATTTGCATCTTCTATATCTCTTCTTCTTTAACCGATGGACCTTTATATACTTTTAAAAGGGCTCCATCCCCTCTCAATGCCCCAAATTGTCATTTTGCAATTCAAGATGCATCTCTTACATCCCCTGCATTTCTTCTTCTTTTACCAATGGACGCTACTATATGTTTAGAAGGGCAGTAGAGAATTTGGGCCTTAGAGCAATAGAGTTTTAGCTTGTATCAATGGAGAGAGATAAATGTGAGTGACTACAAGTTTGTACCGGTATCTTCTAGAGGTCAAATGCAAACATGAGAGCTCGTTGTCTCTTTAGAAGTTTATTTATAATTAGTAAATGTCAAATGTCCTATAAATTGAGTAAATTGTGTGTAAAAAAAATTGAAGCCATTCCCATTCAGGTGTATATAAGATTCTTTAAAATAATCATGTTATTTTTATACTCTCATTTATGTGTATACAAAAAAAAATTAAAAGGGATAATAGTACAGATTTTAGGTAAATAACAACAATGAAAGCTAGAAACCATATTTTTGGCAAAAATTTATATAGAAAAAAAATATAAAACAATTTTTGTTAGAAAGAAAGCATAGAGGAGAATTATGATAACTTTATAGTAGGAAAAAAATGGCTAAGATAATTGAAATAATTTTCCTTAAAACAATTAAAAGTTAGAAAGCATCTTTTGTTTTCAATTTTTTTTTTATATTGAAAATGGGCCAATGTGCAACCACTTAGAACATGTTTTTCAAATCAATTCATGCATCCATGTCCCCACATACATATATAGAATGCATGCCAACACTTTAAATATACAAAAAATATATTTCTTTATGGCTATAATAAATCAACCATACATATACATTGTTTATATTCATTTAAATTTAGTACCATCCATGTGATGGATGTAGTTAACTGGTCAACCCACAAATTTACAATGTTTATGTATGTATATATATATATATATATCCATCGCATCTATGGAACATAATTCAAATGAATATAACAAAAGGAATATGTTTCAACATTAGGTTAATGATTAATTTTATTAGTTGATTTTATTGGGTACTAAGTAATAACATGCTACAACCCAAGAAACTATCTTGAAGCCNCTTTTTTTATATTCATTTGAATTATGTTCCATAGATGCGATGGATGTGGTTAACTTTTCAAGTCACAAGTTTAAAGTGTTTTTAAATTTGCAATCATAGATATACAATGTGAATACCAACAATTATCAATTTGAATTGAGCTATTAAATATACAAATATACTTGTTTATGGCTGTAAGTAATTAATCATGCATATGGTTGTAGTTAATTGATCAAACGCACATGTTTAAGGAGAGCAAGTTGTAGGGAACAACCGAAAATGGCTTTGTGGTAGTTGCTTAGCCCGTAGCATTCTATTACTTAGTACCCAATACAATCAATAAAATAATCGTTACCAATATGCCCAAACGTATGCCTTTTGTTGACTAGATGTATGGCATTAAACACATGGTAATGTTGGGAGAATGTATGGGTGTGGGTGTAAGTGATTGTCCATTCACCTCCCCTTTCCTTTACGATGAAATGCAAGTGGTCATGCATGAACATACAAAAATCATTAAAATATTCTTAAGAAAAAACAACGTTGTTAACTTATTGCATATAGAAGCTCTTTAAACTCTGAAAGCAATCCTTATCTTTCTTGACCATAAATTTGATACAATGGGTTACTATGCCTATATATTATAGATCTTCAGATATACAATTATTGTTGGGTTTCAGTGGCACAAACAAAAAGGAAAGTTCATGGAACAAAGTCTTCATTTTCTTGACCATAACTTTGATGCAAGGGTCATTTTGAAAAAAAAAGTCCTTCTTTCAAGTCATGATAAATTACATTTTTTTGTTGAACTACATAACACATTGCAATGCAAGAATATATTTGCATGTACGATTTGTAGTTCCTTTCTGCTATGTGTAAACTTTCCTTTCTACTTGTGGATTTTAAATCCAACAACCATTACCTATATTCATATTCATAATATATATAGACATATCTTTGTTGTCTTGTCAACTTGACAACTCACAAGTTTACAGTGTTTATATATATATATTGCATAGCAATAGTTATCTATTTGAATTTCCTTAAATATTAAATATAAAAAAAATGGTTATGGTTGTAAGGAATTAACCATGCATATGCCTTTAGTTAATTGGTCAAACACACATGTTTAAACAGAACAAGCTATAGGGAACCATGAAAATTGGCTTCGTGGTAGTTGCTTGAGCTGTAGCATGCTATTATTTAGTACCCAATACAATAAATAAAATCATCATTACCAGTATGCCCAAATATATGTCTTTTGCTGACTAGATGTATGGCATGAAACACAAGGTAATGCTAGGAGAATCTATGGTTGTAGGTGAATGTCCAATCACTTCCCTTTCCTTTATGATGAAATGAAAATGTTCATGCTTGAACATAAAAAAATCATTAAACTATTCTTAAGAAAAAATAGCACTGTTAACTTGTTTCATAGAAAAGATATATAAACTCTAAAAGCAAACCTTATCTTTCTTGACCATAACTTTCATGCAATGGGTTACTATGTCTATATATTATAGATCTCAAGATATACAATGCTCACTAGGCTTCAGTGCCACAAGCAAAAAAGAAAGTTTCTAGCACAAAGTCTTCATTTTCTTGACCATAACTTTGATGCAAAAGTCATTTTGAAAAAGAAAACCCTTCTTTCAAGGCATGATAAATTACATATTTTGTTGAAATAGATTACACGTCACATTGCAATAATATATTTGCATGCACGCTTTGTTGTTCTTCCCTTCATACTTGTGGATTAAAAATCCAACAAACATTGCCTATATATATATATATATGGTGCCTTTCTTTTCTCTCCATTGATGTACTTTACTAGGATGATTCCATATAATATAATGTAAACTTTTTCTTAATATGGTATAAATTATTGTCAAAGTTAAGTCATTCAAAGACATATTGAGCATTCCATATATATATATATATATACAATGCTCGCTTGATTGCGTTAAACAATAAAGATGAAGTCTCAATAGATTCCTCGTTAGTCTAGCGAATGGTTTTTTGACACATGTCCCGTGGTTTTCGACACTTGGTTTTGTTGACTGGGTTTCACAGAGGTTTATTTGGTCCTAGAGGGTTATTTGGTTTCACGAAGGTTTATTTGGTTTTGGCAAGTTGCGGTTGTGGTTTTGTTAACCGGGTTTCAAGCTTAGGATACTCATGGCGGGTGTGAGTGTACTGCAAATGATCCCAACCCAAAAAAATAAGTTTGTAAATTAAAGTCTTTACTTTCTTGACCAAAAAATTTTATGCAAGGGTTGTTGTGCCAAAAAAAAACTTGTTGAGTGTGGGTTTATTGCTGGTTTGAATTGCTATATGTTTAGTTTCAATTTGAGAGTTTAATTGTGCAAGTTGTTCATAATTGTTGTTGCCAAAAGAGTTTTTTCCAACAATTAAAACCGGAACAACTCATTACCATGGCAAACAGATACACACATCCCTCTACATGGACTCATGTGGAACAATTATCGTTTTTTTATTTTTCCTCTGTATCAATGCACGTAATAAATTGTTGGAGTTAAAAAAAAAGTTGGAATTCGGAGAATTGATGTACAACATGATAGGTATGGGTGGTGATATGACATCATTTACTATTCCTTAATAGCTAATATAGGTAAAACTCGACAAGGTGTAATAAAAGTTGGAAAAGCCAACCTATCAATATAACCCCAACTTGCTATATGTTTCGTTTCAATTTGAGATTTTAACTATGCAAGTTGTTCATAATTTTTGTTGCCAAAAGAGCTTTGTCCGACAATTAAATATGGAACAACTCATTAACCTAGCAAATAGATACATGCATCCTCTGCATGGATTCATATGGAACAATTCTCGTTTTTTTATTTTTCCTCTAGATCAATGAACATAAAAAAGTGTTGGAGTTAAACACAAAGTTGGAATTCAAAGAATTGATGTACAACATGATAAGTATGGGTGGTGATATGACATTATCTACTATCCCTTAATAGCTAATATAGGTAAAACTCGACAAGGTGTTATAAAATTTGGCAAATCCAAGCTATCAATATAACCTTGACTTCAATTTATGGAGGGCGGATAAAAGAAACTTAAAACTAAGGGCATAGATTTTGATAATTGTATGTATTGCAAAGAAAGCATAGTTGAAAGCCTTAGTAGAGCATGAGTGAGAAGAAATCCTTTGCAAGGGATGTGTTAGCTGAAGGAATAGGATTTAATGCTTGTCATTATTTCTAATGATGCATAGCTCAAAGCCATATACTTTGATACTTGAAAAATAGACATGTTCTTCTTGTAAGAGAGACAATCAAACCAAAGTAAGCAATCTATATCTCATTGGAGAGAAGCATAGCTTAGGTAAGGTATTCATTTACTAACTTACTCTATTAAATAATTAGCTTACATATTATAGGATGAAGCACTCAAAATACTTATTAGAGGATAATAGTTTGTTTGGCTCAACTACATTAAGACGAATACCATGTATCTTCTTAGAGTAGAAGAGTATTACTACCACACTACTTACCTACCATCAATGTAATTGGAATTTTTGCAGTGGCCACTCCTTAAATGGTACTTTTTACCTTCATCAACATCATGTCCATTTTACTGTTCACATAACTGTAGTACTCACAAAGTTTCTATTGCATAGAAGTACCACACTCAACACAAGGAGACCGTAAATCCATGCCAAGTTTATTGGATTTTCTAAATCCAAACAACGACAACTTCAACTTGGTACAAGTTTTGAGCAACTTAGGGTATCAATTGGCCTTGGTAAGAACAAAATCCACTGCAATAATATGTTTTGAAAAATCATTTAGGGTTCTTCCCAAGGGACTAAGCAGCGGGATGGAAGAAAATATGAGGAGGTTCAAACGCCACATAATACCCTCAAAAGTGTAAAAGAAAACTTTCTAGCATTTATAATATATGACAATCAAGACACTTCCATTATCAATGCATTCTACCCAAAACAATGTCATGTTAACATGCGTATCTAGTGTGCTTGCCAAGCCTTTCACCCATAATACTTACAACTTAGTTTGAAATACATGCTTATTTTATACAACCATTTCATTGAAACTATAGTATCAACAAGGCTATAGCTAATTTACCTAAATTAGATATCGATGGGTATAATCCTATTTATTACATTCAGAGCTAACTAAAGACAAAATAATATGAACCTTAGAGTATCCACATGGATTTTGACTTAAGACTACATGCAAACTAAGTTAGGACAATTACTGAGACAGTGGAACTCGCATTGGAACTCACGTCATACTCATATGTCAATATTTTGGTCTTGTTTCTATGACTATACACATACTTTGTAAGTCTCGAAAGTTATAACATAGATGACGTTTAGCTTCAAGGTAAAAAAAAAGAATATTTTATACAACAAATTTACGTGTAAAATAATCATCCCTCCCAACATTGATATCATTTTTTTTAGGTCCAATTTCACTCCAAAAAGAAACAACCACCACCTTAAGGAAGCTATGTTGACCAATGACGTTGTGCCACTCATGATACATGGCATTGTCAACCTTTCTATATTGTTGCGGGTCTTTTGGCTAAGCTAAGTTAACTCGCTAAACTCATCGGTTGTTCACTTCCGGATTTCTATCTGAGATGGTCGTCACAGGAATGAAACATGATTCTAGTTATATATTATAGCATTGTAGAGGATGGTGAATTGAAAGAAGGAACTATAATCAAGGTCACCCAATGTACATGCAACGTTATACACAATACATTGTATGCTTTAGTTTCCCTTTTACTACTTTATGCTAAATGGATTATACACCCTTACTGCTTCTACTATATTTTCCCTTGGTTTTATAACATCTTTCTTTCTACCACGAGTTCCACATTGATCTTGCTTGAGGTTGTCAAATTGGATGCATCAATTATTGGGGAACCTTCCCCTTACCACTTCACTACAAAAATTCCCTCTCAAAGCAGTCCCTCTCTTCCAAACACATCCTACTTGACCCCTACACACCTTCACTTGACATACCTTCCTCACTAAATTCAAACCCAACCCTTTTTGCATATACTATACCATTCACATCACTTACCCCTTCCAACAAAATGTGTGCCATTCAAGGTCGAGTCATTAGCAAGACAAACATCCATGAATACAGCAATCCCTCACAAATTGTTTGGATTTGATCTTGATACTGATTCGTACAATGAAATCCATATCTCTTTGTTCAATGAATTGGAAACTTCTTTGTATGACCAAATACAAATTGGTCTTGTCTACATAATCTCCAATGGCACAATCCAACATACAACCACTTGAAAATCCATCGTGATATTTTCTTAGGATCCTCCTCAACCATCCAACCATGCTTATAGGAATAGCCCTTAATCCCTTTTCATTGCTTCCACTTTAAATCTATCCATGGCATTCAAACTACACCTGAAAATTCCATGGTTGACCTTGTTAGACATGTGATTTTTGTTTCACCTACATCAACTATACGAAAAACGATGGCTCAGAGACAATATGTCATATAGTTGGAGTAAGGGACATGTTAGGCTATAGAATTGAAATAACACTTTGGGGAGAGCACTGCCAAATTGAGGGTTCACAACTTGCTAAAATTTGAGGTTTAGATACTCCCCCAACCCTAGCAATCAAAGGCGGTCGCATTACCGAATTCAACGGGAGGACTGTTGGAACTATCTCCAACACCAACCTTTTTATAAATCCAACTATTGAATTAAGTGTTCTTATCCAGGCATCGTCTCAGGACAATGGATTTCGCTCAGCGTTGCCATCCTTGAGTCAATATTCAATTCCTCTGCTTCTGGCCGGCGTAAACACGTTACCATCAATGAGCTACAAAATATCCAAACCTCTAAGAAGGTAATTTGGTATTCGGTTCTTGCAACCATCACAAATGTTAACATGGACTAGTTTCATTTCCTTGCATGCCCTCTTTTTGTCGATGGCATACAATGCATGAAAAAAATTTCCCACAAAGTTGCGAATGTTTGGCATTGTGCTAAATGTCATGGGGAGTTTCTTGAATGTGACTATCATTATATACTAAATCTTGACATGCAAGATGTGACTGGGAATCCATATGGTGTCATAGATTTTGATGATGCTGCAAACCAACTCATGAGGGTCTTTGTAAAATACTTATGCCTTCTCTCGAATCAACCAAGATCAATTTTGAAATTTCCCAACGTGTCTATTCTCGACAATTCATTTTCACCCTTTCGGTTAGAACAAATACCTTTTGTGGAACTACATGGTTTAAAGTCATAATTTTTATGTCTAAGGAGGTTTCGTCATTGACTGCACCTACTGCTCCTCCTTCCTAAAACCCATGGCATTGTTCTCACTAAACATCCAGTTGCACAAATCATTTGCACTACATATCCATGCATTCATTAGCTTCTATGATGGTTCCCTCATCTCTCATACTTCTCCTTCTTTCATATTCCATCATATATTTGTTCTTCTTTTACCATGTCGATACTTTTCCATTTCAACATTTCTTACCTGCTTTGTCACACTTCCAATGTACAAACTAGCATTTAGCATTTTTTACTCAAATGATAAATGCAACCTATGTGGCCACTTTTGAATATGATTTTGTTTTACTATTACTATAAAAATAATTTCATTAGATCTACTCTTTCTTGCAACAACTTGTCATAGTTATGTATAAATCATTTATTACATTGATTACCTATTTTTGTTGCACCAATGGGTTTTGTTTTCATTGCCACCTAACTTTATGGGCTTACATATTTGTTATTTTTGTCATAAAAAAAAAGTATTTTTCTATATTCCTTCTTTACTAGATTCAGCAAGTTAGAAGTTTCAAATTACATTTTTTCCTTAATGTTTATTTAATCTACATAGCTTTGAATATGCAATTATTTTACATTTCCTTTAATTGTCACAATATATGTTTTTGCACTTTCCACTTGTTATATATGAAAAATGTGTCCCTTCCAACAAAGTTTCATTTTAGCTTTGTAACAAACTTACACTTTTATTGTAGGCATGCTCCCAAATCATGACAACAAACAATCCAACGCACGAAGAAGACTTGTATATGCATAGAACAAAAAAGAAAACAACAAGAAACAACATCTTCTTTATAGAGTTGCTCATCAATTTGTGCATATCCCTTCTACATTCTATGTTTTCCAACCTTCCATGCCAATGTCCCCTACATCCACACCTTCACATATCGCTTGTCCATTCCAAAATGATTCAACCTTCCATGAAACCATCACTTTCATCCCTACTACATAATCCATCCAACACTGCCCTTAATGATGCACAACAACATTTTCTTAAAATATTGGACCAACTCTACCACATAAATGTATGCTCAATATGCATTGAATCTTACTTGATCATTATAACAAAAAAAATCCATGGTGCTTATGCATGCTCTGATTGCAGTTTAGAAAGAAAAGGCCATCTCTTTTCCTTAGAAAACAATATGGACCCTAACATACAACCATCTGTCCTTGCAATACTTACTCAAGTTGAGGAAATGCTCATTTGTTTTGTCAACCCAATTCTACAAGTCACCCATGCTCGAGGTGGTCAATATAAATATTATGGCCATACCATTAGCTTCCCCCAAGACATTTCCAATATTTCCACATTCCTCTTTCAGTTAATATCATACCTTGACATACTTGTTGTTCGCAAAATCCAACCCTACAAACAAACCATATGAATTATTTGTTAGTCGAACAAGTGTTCTTGTTGCTCTTGAATACAAAATGGCCAACGATCCGTACTACAAGGATGTTCAAGTTAATCCAATTGCATTGTCTTCTTTTCATCTTGAATCAACAGACATATCCCCCTTTCTTTTCCATGTCAATACCCATGATACACCATTTCATGAACATGGATCACCTTCTACTATGCAATTACCAACTTTTCTTGAACCTCGTGAATTACAATCCTCCTCCTTTATTTCTACACAAGAATACTCTAGAACTGAGGTTGAGGAAATAAGATGTTTCTTGCACATAACAGAAATCCCACTACCATCTTCCATTGATTACCCCTATAGGAATTTAACCTATCAATGAGTACAACACAGAAGGCCTTGTATCTATGGCCTTCCCAACCTTATTCCCCATAGGCGTTGCAATGCTCAAACAACCATGTCTTCATAAGGTTTAGATGCACGAGTATGCACTTCACCTCATCCACTACCATGACAACATATTTGGAAAACACCCTTGTTTTCACTACTACATATACAACCTCATTATGTGCCATCATAGCCATTCTTCTGCTTCCATCTTTGTCAAAGGTAATCTTGAAGATAAACTCCCCCCCATAATACATGATATTGTCAATCAATGCAAAACCTACTTGATGGCAAGATTGTTGAAAGGGTGATGTGCTTCGGTTCTACACTTCGTGGGACAAGTTCCTATGGAACAAAAGTAGATCTGAACTCACTAATATGATCACTCAACAAGGTAAACCAACCTTCTTCTTCACGCTTATTGCAACTGACACCAAATGGAAATATTTGCATGCTATCATGCCTATCCAATCTCCCACCACTTCAAATCAACACCATCAGTGGAAGATTAACAACATTATATCAAACCCACATATTGCATCACGATACATGAAAAATAGATTCAGAATATTCCTTGAAGAGCTGCTTTAAAAAGGACTTCATATAACATACTCTTGGTGTAGGTTTGTAATAGCTCACACTACCTATCCTTCTTTTCACGTTCGCCATTTCAAAATTTTGCTATCTAACATTGTTATTGTTTTCCAATGTAGGTATGAATGTAACATAGAGGATCCACACAAATTCATGGTTTCATATGGTTGCCAAATGCACCAAATATGGATAGATTGGACCGAGGAGATGCTACCGTGCTTGAACATGCAAAACATTACTTTGACAACTTTATTACAACATGGAATCCTCATGCCAACCACTTGCAAACCCCTGTATTCCACCACTATATTATAAAATGATCCATGCTCTCTTGGATCAAAATCCATACTTGCATCAAACCACTTGGATGACTATGAATAACATGTCAATTTTGTTCAAAGTCACACAAAATGTTCATAATCTTCTTTCCTTTGCAAAAAAGGAACACCTCTTGAGTGTTGCTATGGTTTTCCCTTTTACCTGCAAGCTACCTCTTCTTTGTCCATTGATGCAAATGGACATAAAACATATAACCCTGCAAGAAATGATTCCTTTTTAAACATTCACAACTCAATCATGCTTTTAATATGGAGGGATAATGTTGATTTCTAACCTGTTCTTTTTAGGCTTGATGTCCTCAAATACATTTCAAAGTATGCATCAAAACCAGAGACAAAGTCAAAAATCTACCACGTTATTATTTCTCATCATGTATATGCAACACCATCTTATGGGACTATACTTCAACCAATCAAGTGATTCCTTTCACAAACAGTTGCAGATTGAGACATCATTGTACAAGAAACTTGCCACATGCTCCAAAACCTCCCTCACATCCTTTGCAACCACTCCTTTGTTTCCTTGAATGTGAGGCAAAGTGTTTTTTGCCGCGTTTTTTATGACCCAACTAACACCCCTCCAACCCCCCCTTCATCTTTGCATACATGCAAAGAACCCCTTCCCTTGAAAAACTAACCCTTCTTGAAATTGTTATCTCTTGGTCTTTCTCAACTCGTAGAAAAAAAATCAATGGAAACCAATCCCCCCCCCCAAGATTGTTCGAGTCTTTCCTCAATTCACTTCCATCCCTCACTTTGATTCTGATTCCTTTGTGCCATTCTGTTGGAACGAACTTCTCCTATACAAACCTTTGCATACCCTCCCTGACGACATTGGGAACACAAATTTTGAAATTACTTGTCATTGGCATGGCATTAAAGAAACATACATTGTATGGCATGTTGATCGCTTACCAGAAGATCCCTCCTCACCTCCATCTGATTATTCCACCTCTGATCTAATTCACTTTCCTTTATCCCCAACATGGTTGAATGGGAAGTCATTTCTCAACTTTGCCTTGGAAAATGCATCCATGTTGATGACCTTGACATGCTTGGACATCATGATTTTGACAAAAACCATAATTGGACACAACAATATCCCTTCACATTTGCATGAAACAGTTGCATCGTTCATTGACTTCAATCAGTTATCCACCCAACTACACCAAGACACCTCTTCACCTGTCAATTCACATGAGTCCTTGTCTCCCACACAATGCATAACCTTTGACCTTATGCTTTCCCACTTTGGAAATACTACAAACCCTACCCCACTCAAAATGGTCATTCAAGGCATTGCAAGAACAAACAAGTCTTACTTGATTTCTTACCTTAAATCTAAAGTCCAAAATGCCTCCCCCTTACTTCTCCTTGCTCCAACCAGTGTTGTTTCCTTCAACATACATGCGCTTACAATACATTATGCTCTTCGAATACCCATTGTTGAAATACACCCTCTTGAAGTCCAATCCCTTTCAATCCTTCAAGAAGAACTCTGTCATGTTTGATACATTCTCATTGATGAAATGAGCTTCATTGGCCCAAATTTGTTAACTCGTATTTATGCTTGTTTATGTGAAGCTTTCCCTTCCCAATGTACAATCCCCGTTAGTGGTTGTTCCATCATCCTTCTTGGTGACTTTAGATAACTTCCCCCTATAAAGGACATTCCCATGTATGCAGGCTCGTCACATGGCAATGCTCTTTGGAGAAGTTTTAACACTTTTGTCATGCTTTAAACCATATTTCGCCAACAAGGCAATATCCCTTCTCAAATTTCCTTTCTCCAACTTTTACTGAACCTTTGAAATGCAACACCAACTCTTGAAGATTAGACAATCCCCATGACAAGAACAACCTCCTCCCTTTCACTTGAAGAGAATTGCACAATTGAACATTCCACCCACTTGTATGCAACTAATAACTTTGTTGCATTGCACAACAATCACATGTTAAAACAGCTTAAAATGTTAGTTACATATTGCATTATAGAACAAAGGAATCAACATGTCCATCAATCCACAGATGATGAACAATTGGCCTTCAAGATTTTTCTTGTTATTGGTCAACAGGTCATGTTAACTGCTAACTTGTGGGTTGGAGCAGGACTTGTTGACGGATCACTTGGAAAATTCATTTCCATTTTCTACAACTCCAACACCATCCTTTGTTGTTATTGAATTCCTACAATACAAAGGACCCCCATGGGATGCTTCTAATCAAAATTATGTTCCCATCCCTCCCATAACAAGAGGTTCACGCAAGAAAGTACCACTTTGTATGGCATGGGGTTTAACAATCCATAAGCACAAGGCATGAACCTACAAAATGTAACACTAGATATTGGGAACATTAATAGACAAGGCCTTACATTCACTGCAATATCCATAGTTAAATCTCTTTCAGGCCTTCACATATCTCCAGCTTTCTTGTTTTCTAGATATTCTCGAATGCAAAACAATCCCTACGTCCAAAGAAGGAAACAAGAGGAAGCTTTGCTTGCTTCAAATTCTTCGCAAGCAGATTGTCCTTAAAGGATGCATTTTACTTTGTTCTAGGCATGTACTTGCCACCAGTAAAAAAATTTATACTACTCACATCCCTCTTGTTCCCATTATTGACTAGTTTGCTCCAAAAGGACAACAAATACAAACATATCTTTCTTTTTGTTGAAAATGGATATGTTCTTTTCTTGTCTGCGTCATTCATTTATATGTTCCACTATTTATTGTTTCAATGCAACATACAAATTCACCACTTAATCACATGTTCCTCTTTTTTCCAACAAATATAAAATGTTTTATTTACCACTCTACATTGTTTACTTCTATATGTTACCTTTGATTGTTTCAGCATGTGCATGTTGTATTCCCTATATATGTTTTTTTATAATAACAACCCATATTTTTTTCTTAAACAAGTTAGCTTGACATATGTTATGTATATGTTATTGCTTATGACATGCAAAAGCTTCGTAATTGTTCATATACATTGTTTTGTTCCTGTTGTAAAACATAAATCACTATGGAATTTTTTATCACATTGCCCTACTATTATCAACAAATAAAGGAACAAAGTGAAGCATTATAAGAGAAAGAAACATGCCTCGAATCATCATCTGTGCTTCCAATCAATTACATTCGGCAAACTATTAACTTGCTACTTAAATTGAGGAACCTGCTTCAATGCCTTCTTTGTTCCTCCTGCAAACCAAAGTTAGATTTAGCATACTTGAGCAGAATTTATACTATTGTCAACAAATAAACGAGCATGAAAAAGCATTATAGAAAATGGAAAGATATTTTGAAGCATCATATGTGCTTGTAATTACTTGCATTTTTCCAACCACTCAATTGCTCTCCAAATTGAAGCAGTTGCTCCAACGTGCTATGCAACTACATGAAAGAGATCTAGTTAGACATATATGACAAGATCTTGTGCTACGACATCCACATCTTGGTCCCTCCATTTCTTGTACCCGGTGTTGTCATTACCATCAATCCTTCTGTATATATGATTGAATTGTAGAATTTAGTATTCTAGACACTTCCCTACTCTGTTTTGGTGTATTGTTTGTAACAAATTATACTCTTGCGCTTGTAATATTTGATCTCCCCCATTTAGATATATGTATAAGATGTTTCAACTCTTTCTATACTTACTATGAAACTATTAATTCAACTTTGTTTTGTTGCACCTTCACTTTTGTTCTTATATACTCGTATGCACTGATATGTTTCATATGGTTATTGTTACTTCAACTTTAGAATGGCCATTTTTTTATGGTATCACAATGTGTTTTTTAACTATCATTTACCTTCACAATCTATCCAAAAAAAGTGGAAAATTATGGAATATGCTTTGGTACATAAATCCACATTTTTATTTTATTGTTAAAAATCTCATCGATTATACCTACACATTATCGATGGGATTGAATTTATCTTTATCCCTTTTACTTTTTTTACTTTCCACAACATCCTTTGTTATGAATTTTGTTGTTGAACAAAATTCAAGTATACCTACATTATGCATAAAAAAAATAATGCTTTGTTATCTTTCCATGTTTATTTGTTTATTTCCCTTTGCAACAATCAAATGTGTATAATATTTCATAGCTAGAAATGCTTTCTCTCATGTAGCTTGTATAAAAAATGTGTGCTTCCTATTGTTCTTATTTTCAATTGTTTCTTTTTCTTTGCAATAATGAAATGTGTATGATGCTTCATTGCTATAAATGATTTGTCTTAGGTCCTTGTATAAATTTTATAATCATGTCTACTAAATTATCTCTTTACCTCAGTATTTTTTTGCAATGAAAAAATTGTATTGTTCAATCATGTTATTTTATATTTAAAGATATCTCAACACTTGGAAAATAGGTTTGTTTGTTTTTTATCAATGCAAATCCTTTTTAATGTTGTTTGCCAAAAAAAAATCCACATTAGCAGTTTGACACTTCATGCTATCAATATTACAACAGTGGATCCCATCAATTATTTTTTATCTTCCTTATATGTTGCTGATAAAAGTTTCAATTAGTGTATTAAACCCTTGTACATTTGAGTAAGAGATAAAATGGGTTCTATCCTCACCTCGTTATTGCATCCTTCCTATTACTGTTTGATAGGTGTTTATAAATCCTTGATTTATGGTGTTTGGTCTTTGTCTTGTGTTGACCCTTACGTATTGGTCCTATGTACTAACAACCACCTTATACATGTAAAACTCCACCCATCTAGCTTCACTAGCATTTAATGTGGGCTGATCAAACAAATACTTCAGACCACAATGGTCTGTCCTTAGCTCAAATATTATGCCCATCAAGTAATCCCTCCACATCTTAAGAGCATGTACTATGGTTGAAAGTTCTAGATCATGAGTGGCATAGTTCTTCTCATGCTCCTTCAACTTTCTTTACTCATAACATATCACGTGGTTGTCTTGCTTAAGGACTCCTCCAAGCCCTTGACCGCATGCATCAGTACACACCGCAAAATATTTTTCTGGGTCTACAATCTTCAAGAATTGTGCACTTATGAGAAGATTCTTCAACTATGGGAAGCATTCTTGACACCTAGGTGTCCATTCAAACTTTATTCCCTTCTTTTGCAAAGAAGTGACTGGATGTGCAACCTTAGAGAACCCTTCAATGAATCTCCTATAGTATCTTGCAACTCCCATAAAAGATCTTAAATTTGTCACATTTCTTGGAGTAGGCCAATTCATAATGTCCTCAATCTTCTCAGGGTCTACAGATATACCCTCATCTGAGATAATGAGACCCAAATAATGAATACTATCATTATATAAGTCACACTTACTCAACTTTGCATACAACTTATTTTCCTTGAGCAATTACAATGCCAATATCATATTCTCTTCATGCTCTTCCTCATTCTTAGAATAAATAAGAATATCATCAAGGAAAACAAGAACAAACTTGTCCAAATGCCTGCTGAAGACATTATTCATAAGGCACATAAATGTAGTTGGTGCATTTGTGAGACCAAATGGTACCGCTACAAACTCATAATTTCCATACATTGTTCTGAAGGTTGTCTTATGAATGTCTTCATCCTTGATTCTCACATGATTGTAACCAAACCTTAAGTCAATCCTGGAAAATACCTTTTCTCCTCTCATTTGATCAAAGACGTCATCAATACTTGGAAACGGGTATTTATTCTTCACAGTGACTTTGTTCAGTTGTCTGTAATCAATACACAACCTGAGTGTACCATCTTTCTTCTTCACAAATAACACTAGTGCTCCCCAAGGAGACACACTCGGCCTGATATACTTCTTCTCCAACAACTCTTGCAGTTGCATCTTTAGCTCTAGCATTTCTAGTGTACTCATCTTGTAAGGTGTCTTAGACACTGGTGCTGCTCCTGGCACAAGTTCAATTGTGAAATAAATGTCTCTCTTTGGAGGAATCCCTGGAATTTCATCAAGAAAAACATCCATGAATTCTTGCAACACCTGATAGTCCTCCAACCTAGGAGTATCATTCTCTATTGCCTCCAAAACAGGGCTGCATACACTCTGCAACCTTTCCTATAGCACTTCTTCAGCTGCATTGTTGAAATCTAACTAACTGAAATCACCTTTGGAATGCCTCTTACAACCCTTAAGTTTCCTTCTTCATCTAAGCACTCAAAAGTCTTATTATAATAGTCAATCTTTACTCTATGAGCTTCTAACCAATCCATTCCAATTAGAATGTCATAAGAACCAAGTGGTAGAGCATTAAGATCTACATAAGTGACCAATCCATCCATGACCAATGGACATTTCTCTGCCACTTCACTAACCTTTCTCTTAGTTCCAGTGGCTAGCTAAACTAAGCATTATTTTACTATGCTTTAACTTCTTAAAATCACAAATATCGATTACTCTAGGAGTAATGTAATTGTGAGTAGAACCAAGGTCAATCAAAATAGAAACAGATTGCTCAGCAATATTACCTGCAACTTCAACCACAGTTGACTGGTGATCTTCCTGGTAGTCCTCCAGTGCTACATAAATCCTAGGGACAACCCTTGCTACTTGACCCACTATTTCTGCTTCTTGAATGTTGTAAGTTGGCCTTGCATTCCCATCCCCAAGTGGACAATTCCTGCACATGTGGGCTCCTCCACATTTCTAACATTGGATTGGTTCTATGTTCTGTTGTGGATCTCTTGGCTTTTCTCCCACCATTTTGGTTGGTTGCTTCTCAGCTTGGGATGGATGATTCTGCTAATTCCTGAAGTTAGAAGGTTTGAAAACTTTCTTCCTTTGGTCATACTTCTCATTCTTTTTGTCCTTCCATGTCTTATGGTAATCAGGTTTTCCTTTGCTTTGCTCCTAACAATACTTAGCTTTCCTTATTGCTTCTTCCAAATTTCTAGGTTCATAAAACTCAATTCTGTCTTTGTAAGACTAAGGTAATCCACTCAAGAAACACTAGATTTTCACTTTTTCATATTTGATATACCTAACATACCTCAACAACTCCAAGAAATTGTTTCCATACTCCTCCATGGTCTGTTGTCCCAATCTCAGCTCATGGAACTCTTTAATCTTATCATCATAGTACCTGTCAGAGAGGTACTTCTGCTTGAAATGCTTCTTGAAGTGCTTCCACGCAATCTTCCTTTCATTGATCTTCTTTACTTGCCTGAACTGCTCCCACCATATGGATGCTCTTCCAGTCAAATTGAAGATGGCTACCCTAGTCTTCATATATCCAGAGTAGTCTTGGACTTGGAAATATTTTCTCATCCCAAGAATCCAAGCTTCAGCTTCTTAACCATTCTTTATCTCACCATTGAACATAGGTAGCCTTTCCTTCTTAAATTCATCATGCAAATGGTTCTGGTAGTGCCTCGTTTTATTATTCTTGTGAGAAGAAGAAATTGAACTACCAATGGATCCTTCAAAGTCAAATGACCCACTAGGAGATATTTTTCTTCTTCTAGCACCACTCCTACTTCCTTTTGGCCTTACTATCTGGTCCCTAGAGTTCATCCGCCTCTGGATGTCTATCAAACTTTGCAGTATGGTTGCATTCAGTTGATTCTACTCCTCCTTAGCCTTAACCAATCTTTCATTATCTACCTTATAACTTTGCATATCCACCCTTAGGATTCTCTTGGTGGCTACAAAATCTAGGGGAGTATCTTGAAATCTTCTCCCATTTGTCTCAACATTTCCAACTCGGATGTTTTCCCCCATAACATCTTCCTCGTAGTCATTGGGATTTTGTGCATCATCATACATGTCGTAGGTTCTCATGGCTTGGCCAAAATCCAAGTTTACCGAACTGCACTATCTAGAATGATTCCTTTGAAGGTGACTATGATTCTACAAAATGTGTTCATTAACACAAGTGTTAGATGCAAAACATTCATAGGAATTTATACATTACGTACCTGTAATTGGAAAAAGCATACATTGACAACTTTGTCAAAACATGGACTTTTCTTTCATAAACAACGACTGTCTCACGGGGATGATGGGGGTCAAGCGGGCTTGCCCCCTTCTACTGCAAAGTAGGTTGAGGGCAGTGCCCTTGTTTTTTTTTTGTAAATATTCCATTTTTGCGCAATCTGGCGCATAACCTCACTATCATTTTTCATTTTTTTGGCACGTATAGATCCCACTGAAAACCTGTCAAAAATATCAGTTTCAGTGAATTTTCCATTTACCTCTGATCGACAAACTCACCAAAGTTTTCTGACATGTCAGCTGAACTCACCCTTCTCCTTCTGACATGTCGGCATAACTCGTCATTTCCTTTCAATCAGCAAAACTTGCCAAACTTTTTGACGTGTCGGAAAAATTTTGAGTTTTCTTCCAATCAAGCAAAACTTGTCGAACCTTCAGAAGTGTCGAAAAAATTTCAATTTTTCTTCTGATCAGCAAAACTTGCCGAACCTTCCAACATGTTGAAAAAATTTCAATTTTTCTTTTGATTGACAAATTTTACCAAACCTTCCGGCGTGTCGAAAAAATTTTGATTTTTCTTCTGATCGGCAAAACTTGCCAAACCTTCCGACGTGTCAGAAAAATTTTGATTTTCTTGCCAACATGGAATTTTCGACACTTAGAAAAATTTTGAAAAAAAATTCTTCTTTCTTTCATTGGTGAAAACTCAACTTTCCACTTGACATGTATCGGTTGAAACTTGACTTTCCACCCGACACGTATTGGCTAAAACTTCCCAATTTTTTCGATGTGTGTCGACGAAACTCAACCAATGTATTGAAAAAATTCACCGAGTTTTCCTGATTTTCCAAACACTTAGAAAATTTTCAAAAAAAATTGATTTCTCTTTCTCTTCTCATCGGCTCGACTCAACCCTTTCACGTCGACATGCATCGACTCAACTTCGGCTAACTCAGCTGACACAGAAACTTAAAAACACTTAGAAAAATTTCAGAAATTTTTCTTCCTCATCGATGCAATTTAGATTTTCATGCCGACACAGTCGCTGCAAGCCTCGTCGGCTCGACTCAGCTAACTCAACCAACATGTGTCAGGTCAACTCGACTAATTTAGCCGACTGGAATATTTCCAACACTCAGAGAATTTTTGGAAAATTTCTCGTGAGTGCTTCTTCTTTTTTTCTGCTGAACACAGAGGGTCATCTAACATATATCAACTGCTCTTCATGGCCCATTGAGGCCCAATGTTGCAACACTTCTCTGATACCACACTCAGCACTGTCACATCCCCTCCCGTCTGAGAGGACGTGACAACGACACTGTTGCTATCATTTAGATAGGGATCTAAGCCCCATGAACATAAACAGTAACAAAAATGCAATTGACATAAAACATACACAGATGCATAACAATGCAATTATATAGCGGAAGCAATTCACCCATTCAAGCATTCAACATGTTCATATAATTCATTAAAAAAAATATAGTTGCAGAGGTTAAATACATAAGAGATACTTATCTTGAAAGGATCTTGTCCCGCAACCAGCTATATCGCTGCAACGTTCCACCCAACCATAGCCCAGTGTGCTCATCAATATCTCAACAGCACTACTACCCCTAAGCTGGGCATGATTCCCACAAGGAATAGGGGAACAACAACAGGCTCACACATAGCCACAATACACATCAAAGCTCAACCAAGCCAAAACTACATTTGGGTTTATTAGGCTGTTAAGGAGCTGGAAAGGTTGAACTGCTAAGCTAGTGAGCTCAACCACAAAGCTAGGGACACCTGTAACATATCTGGCTTGACCTCTAAAATACCTACACACCCAACAAAAGGAAGCATCCTCTTCTCGGCTACGTAGTCCCTCGGGCTATGCCTTCCCTTCCAGTGCTCTTCAGGGTGTGCAAAGAAGAAAACCAACCTCTCTTGATCCGTCTATGAGGTTCCCTTCTACAATAGATTTATCAAGCTATTTCAGACCCAATTCCACTCCAGACCAGTTCAAACCAACACAAAGGATGCACCCACAACAAAATACAAGTTCCGGGCATGGACAAAAACATCTTGGAACCCAAATTCGATAATGGTGAATGTGGAAAAATGACCCAGGGTGAGCAATCTGTTTCAAAAACGTTATATGGGATTCATGTAGGAAAAAACAGCCCCTTCAGTCCCTCAATTCATGGATCTATTCTCCCAATGGCTATGCAATACCAAAAATGAAATTCCCTAATCATGTGAATGTGGAAACAACAAAAAAACATCCAGGAGAGAGCCCAGCCCCTGAGCATTACCAAAACAACTTCCCATCCATGGGGAAAATGAAGAAAACTACTGCCAACATGAAGGAAAACACACAGGTAGACAAAAAATGTGAATGAGAGAGCTCTGCAAGCTTCTACTACCATGAGGAATGGAGGACGTGAATGCATGAGGGAATGGGAAGCAGTTTTGGGTATTTACTTGGCCGATAATTCAAAAACACGTTTTCCAAAATCTAATGGCTTCTCAAATTCGAATTTGACTGCCATAATCTTCCCATCCCCATGCATTAACTAACTACACCAATTTCTAGAAGAAATAAATGATTGGGCACAAAAGACAAACTGGGTAGTTGATAGTTTGATGGGTTTTCCCTTTGACATCTGGCTTTTCCCCATTGGCTCAAAGGTTTGAATATTCCCCCCCCCCTTATCCTTAAGAAATCATGCCCCCATCTCTTTAATGTTTCATTGACATAGTTGGTTGTGCGTATTTTAATTAAATTGCATATGTACATGATGTCCAAATTATAATGTGTCGAGCTAGCACGAAATACCATCGGCGTCGATTTTAATTGTCGAAACATAAACCATTAAATCGATGCAGGGGCATTGGCCTTTAGCTCCACACCATGATTAAATACAATATTTACATCATATATATTTTAATGCAAATGGGGTCAAAACCAGGGTGTTACATTCCCCTCCCCCTTACAACAACACTGTCCTCAGTGCTTTAAAAAATTGAACAAAAATGCTACACTGGCACCGCCCTCAGTGCTCCGCGGAATTGAACAAAAATGGATGTGTCAATCGCATGGCATACTCCAGCTCCCACGTAGCCTCTTCAGGACCGTAGTGCTCCCATTGCACCTTTACCTATCCTATGGCTCGATTCCAGAGCATTGTGATATTCCTATCGATGATGCTCATTGGCTCGATTTGGAACTCTCCCTCGAGTTCCACCTAAATCACATCCCAATTTATCACATGGTTAGGATCATGTAAATATTTCTTAAGCAAAGAAACATGAAAAACATTATGAGCTTTAGTTCTAGAAGTCAATGCAAGTCTATATGCAACTGGTCCTATTCTTTCAAGCACTTCAAATGGCCCACAGTATCTAGGTGACAGCTTGGCACAACTTCCAAGATTCAAGGAAATATTCCTTTCCCTCACTCTAAGGTAAACATGATCCCCATCATTGAACTCTATGTGCACTCTATGCTTATCAGCATAGATTTTATGTCTGTCCTGGGATTCTTTCATTCTTTCAGATTCTTCCTGATCTTTGCAACCTCTTCCTCCATTTCCTTGAGCAATTCTGGCCCAAGCGCAATCCTGTTCACTAGATTATCCCATGTCACTAGTGTCCCAAACCTCCTTCCATACAAAGCTTCATATGGAATTATCCCCAAGGATGCTTGGTTTCCATTGTTATATACAAATTCTACCAAGTGTAAATAATCCTCCCACTTGGTTGGTTTGTCCATCACATACATGCGAAACATGTCTTTGTTATCACATATATAGTAGCCAGGCTACCATATTCTATTTTTCAGACACAGTGCATTTTTTCAGCCAGATCTCTTACATATGAAATGCTGAGATGAGCAGTTTTGACGGATCATTATTGTATTAGTGGACTATTGTACTCTCCCATGTCATGACTGAGTCTTAGGACACTCAGATTTGATGACCAATGTAGCCATTTAGTCATTACAGAGCATTTATTGATGCCCAGTTTTATATCAGTGCTTTCTCATTGGACAGATGATGTTTCAACTAGATTATATCCATGATTATGACTCATCTTTTTATATTGTTTAATGGTTATCATTGCTCTTATACTCATTTTTGTGACATGTATTAACATGTGGTGTCATGATCTACCGGTCATAATTATATGGACTTGGATGTATTTGTATTTATGTATTGATGTCCCTACTCTGACTCTGAAGTTCCTGATCTATACTCATTGGTTTTACCCTTCCTAGGGAGAATAGAGGTAGTCATTCCCACCATTGTTTTGGCTTGCTAGTGTTGGATTCATCATTCACTATCTCCACCCATCCATTGCCTTCCAGTTTAGTTTTCAACCCGACTGACTTCTTGACTTATGGCATGGAAGACCTTTTCCCCTGCTAGAACCTTTTTTAGACAAGCTTCCTTGTTTATATTGTGTCTCAGCTCTGAGTTGGTGACAAAACTTTCCTTTGGTGAGTTGTATTGTATGACTAAATCATTCTAGTCGGTTGTCCCGATGTTTGGCACTGTGCAGAACTCCCCCTGGTCACTTAAGATGTTGTTGGCTAAAACTAAAAGCTCATGTACTACCTGTATTGAAAATATTATATATGCGCCCATGGAAAATGAAAATGCTAAAACTGTGTTTCTTAACATATGTAAAGAGGGAAAGAGCAATGAAATGCTAAAATACCCCTTGAAGGGTATAAGAAAAGGTCCAAAAAAGCAATGGTTAAAAATATGCTATATCCAAATATTGTTGACCTTATAAAATAAATATGTCCCAGATGAAAGCTGCGATTAGTTGTGCTTTTAAGCACTAGTGAAGTCCCAAAAGGTCATATAGGCCAAAAAGGCCATGGAAATAAAATTGATGATCCTAATGAAACTGGATCAAGCTTGATGTAGTCATGATGTCTAAGTTGAATAAGCACTCTCTAAACAATTCAACCATTTGTGAGGCACTGCCATTCCCTGTGTTGTTGTTTGTCCGGCATTGGTTATAGTGAGTATTCCCTTTCCATATCCAAAGTGTCATGATTTTAAGTAGGAAGTAGTCCTTTGCCTTAGCCTTGCAATTTCATCCGTCACCCTTCACTAGCAAATTGGCTACAACTATGAAGTGAGTATAGTCCTAAAAGTCTAGTCTGAGTAATAATAAATAAAGCCTTATATATGTATTGGTTGATGTACCGCCAGTGAAATGACTGATACTTGTTGTGATTGTTGCTTGAATGAGTTGTAGAGCATGTCTTAACCTTTTAACACTTGCAGCATATGGATGATAGTCTGAGCTATTATTGGTGTCTGATCATTTACAGATGGTTATATTGTTTATTGGATATAGTTGATGATCAGATAGAGACCTGTGAGGGGTATGAGTATACACCTTAGATCGATTTGGACTCTCTGAGTCTAATGAGACATTTTATTTCCAGTTTTGGGTACTTGTAGATATGATCAGTCTCATTATGCCTCTCTGATGCAGTTTTTCTTCATAGGTTGATATGTCTGAGCAGGGAGATGTTTCAGTTGGATCTCCTACGACGTTGTATGGGCATAGGGGGTGCAACCACTTATTTGTACCATAGTACCCCCATCCCA
Source organism: Pseudotsuga menziesii (assembly GCA_001517045.1). Taxonomy (NCBI): domain Eukaryota; kingdom Viridiplantae; phylum Streptophyta; class Pinopsida; order Pinales; family Pinaceae; genus Pseudotsuga; species Pseudotsuga menziesii. The sequence goes on from LPNX010753158.1 coordinate 79,592, forward strand.
GAGATCCTGGTGGGCTCAGTTTGACAACGCGGGCACCCTAGGAGGTTGTTTTGGTAGGTTCACGTTTCCTGAGGCAGATTGAAAAAATGATTAAATGGCTATTGAAGAAATCAATTTGGGCTAATGAGGCAAGGAAATGACATGGGATGAGTCATAATGATGAGAGTGATGTCCTCCACACCTTCTCTAGTAGTTGCAGCACCTGATTGTGCCCACACCTATTTTTGGGCATTTTTATATTATTTTCTGGAGCTTTTGGGAGGCTCACGATTTCCTCAAGGAGGGACAAAGTCAAAGAATTAAAATATTATTTTATTTTATTGTGCCATGGGGACACCAAGAGGGAGTTAGTTAACACTCCATGGACCCACCATGTGCTTCATACATTTCTTATTGCCTGGGGTACCCTCTTTATGGGTGATTTAGTCCACTTTGGTACTTTATGGTTATATTGATTCATGCATTGTATGTTGAGCTCATCTCAATAATTGATTAGAATATTTTATATTCTAATCTTAGCCACTCATTTTGAAAGTGGTTAGGATTCGGTTATGATTGTGGTTCTCTCATTTCTATTTAAAGGAGAGAGCTTCTCATTTGTAAGGGGTCTTTGGCTCTTGGATCTGAATAATAGAAAGATTTTTCTATGGATATTTTATGGATCTGCTTTGCATCTGATGTTCTCAAATGGTGATTGGATAGTCTTCTTCTTCCTAGCATTGTGGAAATTCATGTGAGATCTATATTTTTCTGCTATCATTGTCTTGTCTACAGGAGGGCGTTTTGGATGGAGCGTTTTTGCAGGGGGACCTCAACTCATTCACTTTTCTTCATCTTGGATCAGGGGGTTTCCATTAGTTTCATTGTGATCTATGATTACTTCATTTTACTTTCACATAGCATTTGGTTTCTTTATCTTTTATTGGCAAATCTGATATTGTTGACCTTTGCTCATGCAGGGTAGGGGGCGCATTGGTGGTTTGGGGCTTACATTCATCATAGAAATCACTTGGATCTTCCAGATTGATCGGGATAGCAAGGATCATCACTGTTAATAATTCTACAATAATTTCCAGGTACGCTCCAAGAGGTAACTCTCTTCTCTTTAACAGAGCTGAATCCATTGTACCTACTTTTCCTTCGATTTTTCTAAAAATTCCTAAAATACTAAAAACCCTAAAAAGTACTAAATATGGGAACCATCCGATATTTGGCCAAACCACTATTGGGTTTCATATATTGGGCCTCCCCTTCACTGAATCTACTACAATACTAGTCAAATTCCTGTTGGTTTGACCTAGATCTGATTCTTAGCTTGAAAACTATATAACACCCCCACTGGAAATTTGACCTGCTAGGGTTTTGACTTTTTCTTATTTCTGACTACATAAACAAATAGATTGGGTCCCACATAGTCCAAATTACCCTCAATGTTGTCCATATTCATGGCAGTTTGACCTAGATCTGAGTTTTAGACTGAAAACAGCCCTAGCGCATTCACTAAAAACTGGACTTTTCTGGAGTTTACTTTTTTCTGAAATCTGGCAGGATAGGCTGATAGATCAAGGCTTGAGCACTCCAGAACACCCCCAATGCTGAGCTAGTTCCTTCCAAGTTACCCTAGATCTGAAAAACTGAGTTTCAGCCCCCTATCACCCCTCATCAGATTTTGACTTTTCCAGATCTGATTTTTCCTACAGTTTTCTGACTTGGGTTTGTAAATCAGGCTATCCTGATCTCATTTATCCTCCAATGTTGAGCTGATAGTCTCCTGGTGGCTCTATATCTATAGATATGCCTCTACAAACCCTAGCACTAACCCTCCTTCTGCTGATTTTCCTGTAACTTGAATCTTCCGAACCAAATGCTTTTCTAGGTCCATAGATCAGGGTATATCCCAGTTGGGTTCACTGAAACGTTGTGTTGATACTAACTCCATTACCCAATGCAAAAAAGGCAATGATCTCCTATCTCTAGTGCTAGCCCTAAATTGACCTTACTCCCATTCTCTTTGCCAACATTCCTTGATAACTCAAGTTACCTGATACTTCCATATCTTTCTCTGAGTCTATCTCCTTGGTACTAGACAATCCCAACTCCATCCTTACTCACTCTGTCACAGTTACATTTCCCAAGATAGTGGTCATCTCCATCAGTTGCTAGTACCTAAACCCTAGAGCTAGGGTTTCCATTTACCTTACACCTTACATACCTCAAAGCCACATTTGGTCTGTTCTGGTGTCTAGGTCTGATCTCTCCTGTCGGGAGTAGATCCAGGTCTCCCTCGTTCTTGTCTTAGACTTAGATAACATAAAGCGAAGGATGCCTTGATTAGCGTGACAACCATCCATTTGGGAGTCTAGGCAGTCTTGGTTCCACCCCCTTAGTTTCTTGCCCCTATACCATCCATCCTGGATCCACCTCACACAGGAAACTACAAGGTTGGTGATAACATTTTGGCGTCATTGTTGGGGAGGTAGAGGCCTACCTTGGTTCAACATACCTCACCTTTCCCTACAACATATTTTTTATTGGTGAATTACTTGCGTGGTTCACCTAGCTACTCCACTGAGGACCATGCCCAACGTATTAATCTTAAGTCCTTAGAGCATACCATAAATCATAATGAATTCAGATGTATTTATGAGGCACATGAAAGAAGTAACCAAAAACATGATTGAAACTTCAAGACAAATAAACGAAAGGGATATATGGAGGTGAGACTACGGGTATGAGGATGATCTCGAGCATGACTATGGGTATGAATCTAGTTATCATGATCTTTTTGATACCCACCAACTTCCTCACCCATGCAATGAAGATTTCCCAACCATCCTGAGTGGACCTATAAGTCAGCATGAACCTAGAAGTCAGTCCTTGTAGTCAAAGCCTTATAGCCAAGTAACCAGAGCTGTTAAAAAACAAGACAAGCGGTCTCCTTTTGACTTTTCTGAAATACGGGGAGCACCTCATCCTATTCCAATGATTACACTAGGGGGTTGCCCCAGTTTAGTGGAAATAATGATATATCTATTGAAAGTCATTTGGACATTCTCTGGGATTACATGGAATCTAGAGGTGCAGACAATGAAGATGTTTATATGCAAGCCTTAGGAGAATCCTTGCAAGGGGATGTTCAACTATGGTTTGATCATTTAGCACCAGGATCCGTCACTGGGTATGACATGTTCATAGATTTGTTAATTGATAGTTGGAGTAGGAACACTGATAAAATTTTAGAGTGTCAGTCTAGCAATGATTGTGCAGTTGATAATCAATATATTGACAATGTGCTTTCTCAATTGGACCATGCCTCTCCTGATATGTTCCAAATTATGAGTGTGCCTGCAATCCATGAGAATGTTACAGAGTACTTTGAGAATAATGTTTCAAAACCTCGTGCTGAAACTAAAAGGGATATCAATCAAATCATACAAGATACTCTGTTATTATTACCTGAAGCAGTCACAGAGCAAATCCTAGATCTGATCCGTGGAAGAGAACCTAACATGCACCACCAAGAAACATTTTTGGTTGAGCCTTTCATTGATGAGGTCATTTAAGAGCCTTTAAAAGAGCAACTCCATAGTCATTGCCTAATTAATGATAATTTGAGTCAGTGTCCAACCTATTCGAATCGAGATTCAGACCTTGATCATATCACTGCAGAAGAAAGAAAGGTTGAAATTTCCATTGAAGAGCAATCTTGTGGTCATATTGTGATTGAAGAGCATGCCTGTAAGAGTGATAAGGAAACTAAAACTAAGCTTATTGATTTTTTTCCTTATCTCGAGCTTGAAGAAGAACAATCACATAATGATATGATTATAAGTGAACTTGATCAAGAACATTGCCATGAGGAGCCTTGTCCTGATAGTGTCAATAGAATTCTTCATCCAATCCGTAATAAGAATATGTTGGCTCAATGTGTGGATATTGACCTTGTTTCAAATCTGGAAATCACTCCTAAAATTAATGCTCTTTCCTCTCATCAAATTCTGAGATTAATTATTCCAAGTCTGGGAGAAAATTTTCAATCCACCCTCACGTCCCAACTCTTCAAGTCTTCTTGTATGGGTTTGTCGTTTAATCAAGTTGTTACTTTCAAAATTTTGAATTGGGAGTTTAAGCATTATCATGTAAGTGGGGAAAATGCACTTCATGTCTCTTCTCAGTCATCTGTAATCAATAAATCTTTTCAATTTGTAAATATGTATTATGGATGACTGGAGAAGGTGTATAAATATCAATTTCATCTTTTCTCCATTTTTAAACAACAACTGGGCTTGATCTCATTCACAGTTTCATTACATTACAACTTGTCCCCATTTGATTCTCCCATTTCTTCTGGAGCGAATAGAATTGAAAGTCCTAGTAGTGTAGAGGAGAAAACAAAGCACTGTTTGGAGTGGTCGATTCATGAATCATATTGCCTTCTTCCATCAAGAACAAACTTGCATACCTTTCATGATCCTATCGATCTATGGGTGAAAGAAGTTTGCAACAGTCGACCTCATCCATGGCATGTTTTCCTTTCTCTTTATCCATATCTTTCTTCGATTTTTAAACAACAAGATATAATGGCTTCAACTTTCATTCACATTACTTACAAGCCATCGTTGATTTGTTGTATCATTAACTTTAAAGAAAACTCAATAGATTCGTTCAGCAAGTGGTTACATTGGATTTATCATTTTACCTAACATTTGTCTAAACTAGTTAAAGTAAGGTAGGTAGGATTGAATAAGCCTTTCCCGGAAGTAGTGTAGAACTTTGCATATTTGTTTGAAGCTCACCTTTGAAGCTCCTAGTATAGTTTTGATTTATGTTATCCTACAAAATAAAAAAATAAAACTTTTATTGGAAGTTATGGTTATAGATTAGATTTATTTTCTGCTGTTCAGTTTCATGCATCTTTATTTTCAGTATTGTATATATTATCCACATATTGTTCTAACGACCAGTCTGCGAGTTTGGTATAGCTCTGGACATGCTGCATGTAGTCAGGGACATTCTTGGTAGCGATTGCAGATTTGGATGGATTGATCGAGGATGCGAAAAGTAGAATGTGAGGACCAAAGATTCTGAAGTTCTCAAGCGCTCTTTTCAGCAGAGCACTTGTCCCAGCTGGAGCCAGATGTTATCACATATATAGTAGCCAGGCTACCATATTCTATTTTCCAGACACAATACATTTTTTCAGCCCAATCTCTTACATATGAGATGTTGAGATGAGCAGTTTTGATGGATCCTTATTGTATTAGTGGACTATTGTACTCTCCCATGTTAGGACTGAGTCTTAGGACACTCGGATTTGAGGACCGATGTAGCCATTTAGTCATTACAGAGCAGTTATTGATGCCTAGTTTTATATCAGTGTTTTCTCATTGGACATATGATGTTTCAGATGGATTATATGCATGATTATGACTCAGCTTTTTATATTGTGTTATGGTTATCATTGCTCTTATACTCATTTTTATGACATTTATTAACATGTGGTGTCATGATCTGGCGGTCATAATTATATGGACTTGGATGTATTTGTATTTATGTATTGATGCCCCTACTTTGACTCTAAAGTTCGTGATCTATACTCATTGGTTTTACCCTCCCTAGGGAGAATAGAGGTAGTCATTCCCACCATTGTTTTGGCTTGCTAGTGTTGGATTCATCATTCACTATCTCCACCCATCCATTACCTTCCAGTTTAGTTTTCAACCCAACTGACTTCTTGACTTATGGCATAGAGGACCTTTTCCCCCTCTAGAACCTTTGTTGGACAAGCTTCCATGTTTATATTGTGTCTCGGCTCTGAGTTGGTGACAAAAGTTGCCTTTGGTGAGTTGGATTGTATGCCTAAATCATTCTAGTCAGTTGTCCCGATGTTTGGCACTGTGCAGAACTCCCCCTGGTCACTTGAGATGTTGTTTGCTAAAACTGAAAGCTCATGTACTATCTGTATTGGAAATATTATATATGCGCCATGGAAAATGAAAATGCTAAAACTGTGTTTCGTAACATATGTAAAGAGGGCAAGAGCAATGAAATGCTAAAATACCCCTTGAAGGGTATAAGAAAAGGTCTAAAAAAGCAATGGTTAAAAATATGCTATATCCAAATATTGCTGACCTTATAAAATAAATATGTCCCAGATGAAAGCTACGATTAGCTGTGCTTTTAAGCACTGCTGAAGTCCCAAAGGGTCATATAGGCCAAAAAGGCCATGGAAATAAAATTGATGATCCTAATGAAACTAGATCAAGCTTGATGTAGTCATGATGCCTAAGTTGAATAAGCACTCTCTAAATAATTCAACCATTTGTGAGGCACTGCCATTCCCTGTGTTGTTGTTTGTCCAGCATTGGTTATAGTGAGTATTCCCTTTCCATATCCAAAGTGTCATGATGTTAAGTGGGAAGTCATCCTTTGCCTTAGCCTTGTCAATTTCATCCTTCAACCTTCACTAGCAAATTGGCTACAACTATGAAGTGAGTATAGTCCTGAAAGTCTAGTCTGAGTAATAATAAATAAAGCCTTATATATGTATTGGTTGATGTACTGCCAGTGAAATGACTACTACTTGTTGTGATAGTTTCTTGAATGAGTTGTAGAGCATGTCTTAGCATTTTAACACTTGCAGCAGATGGATGATAGTCTGAGTTATTATTGGTGTCTGATCATTTACAGATAGTTATATTGTTTATTGGATATGTTTGATGATCAGATAGAGACCTGTGAGGGGTATGAGTATACACCTTAGATGGATTTGGACTCTCTGAGTCTAATGAGACAGTTTATTTCCGGTTTCAGGCACTTGCAGATATGATCAGGCTCATTCTGCCTCTCTGATGCAATTTTTCTTCACAAGTTGATATGTCTGAGCAGGGAGATGTTTCAGTTGGATATCCTAGGGATTTGTATGGGCATAGGGGGTGAAACCACTTGTTTTTACCATAGTACCCCCATCCCAGAGAGCCTGGTGGACTCAGTTTGACAACGCAGGCACCCTATGAGGCTGTTTTGGTAGGTTCACCTTTCCCGAGGCAGATTAAAAAATGATTAAATGGCTATTGAAGAAATCGATTTGGGATACTGAGGCAAGGAAATGACATGGGATGAGTCATAATTATGAGATTTATGTCCTCCACACCTTCACCAGCAGTTGCAGCACCTGATTCGGCCCACACCTATTTTTGGGCATTTTTATATTATTTTTCTGGAGCTTTTGGGAGGCTCGTGATTTCCTCAAGGAGGCACAAAGTCAAAGAATTAAAATATTATATTATTTTATTGTGCCATGGGGACACCCAGAGGGATTTATTTAACACTCCATGGACCCACCATGTGCTTCATTTATTTCTTGTTGAGTGGGGTACCCCCTTTATGGGTGATTTAGTCCACTTTGGTACTTTATGGTTATATTGATCCATGTATTATATGTTGAGCTCATCTCAACCATTGATTAGAATATTTTATCTTTTAATCTCAGCCACTCGTTTTGAAAGTGGTTAGGATTCGGTTATGATTGTGGTTCTCTCATTTCTATTTAAAGGAGAGAGCTTCTCATTTGTAAGGGGTCTTTGGCTCTTGGATCTGAATAATAGAAAGATTTTTCTGTGGATATTTTCTGGATCTGCTTTGCATATGATGTTCTCAAATGGTGATTGGATAGTCTTATGCTTCCTAGAATTGTGGAAATTCATGTGAGATCTATATTTTTCTGCTATCATTGTCTTGTCTACAGGAGGGTGTTTTTGGCTGGATCGTTTTTGTAGGGGGGCCTCAACTCGTTCAATTTTCTTCATCTTGGATCAAGGGGTTTTCATTAGTTTCATTGTGATCTATGATTACTTTGTTTTAATTTCCTGTAGCATTTGGTTTCTTTATCTTTTATTGGCAAATCTGATATTGTTGACGTTTGCTCATGCAGGGTAGGGGCGCATTGGTGGTTTGGGGCTTACATTTGTCGTAGAAATCACTTGGATCTTCCAAAATTGATCGGGATAGCAAGGATCATCACTGTTAAGACTTCTACAAGAATTTCCAGGTATAATCCAATAGGTAACTCTCTTCTCTTTAACAGATATGAATCCATTGTACCTGCTTTTCCTTCCATTTTTCAGAAAATTGCTAAAATACTAAAAACCCTAAAAAGTACTAAATCTGGGAACTATCTGATGTTTGGCCAAACCATTATCGGGTTTCATATATCGGGCCTCCCCTTCAATGAATCTACTACAACGCTAGTCAAATTCATGTTGGTTTGACCTAGATCTGATTTTTAGCTTGAAAACTGCATAGCGCTCCCACTGAAAATTTGACCTGCTAGGGTTTTAACTTTTTCTTAAATATGAATTCATAGACTAATAGATCAAGTCCCACATAGTCCAAATCACCCTTAACATTGTCCATATTCATGGCGATTTGACCTAGATATGAGTTTTAGACTGAAAAATAGCCCTAGCGCCTTCACTGAAAACTGAACTTTTCTGGAATTTACTTTTTTTTTTAAATATGAAGGGCTAGGCTAATAGATCAGGGCTTGAGCACTCTAGAACACCCCCAACACTGAGCTAGTTCCTTCCAGGTTTCCCTATATCTGAAAAACTGACTTTCAGCCCCCTAGCCCCCTTCATCAGATTTTGACTTTTCTAGATATGATTTTTCCTGCAGTTTTCTAACTTAGGTTTGTAGATCGGGCCATCCTAATCTCATTTCTCTTCCAACGCTGAGCTGATAGTGTCCTAGTGGCTCTAGATCTGCAGATCTGCCTCTCCAGACCCTAGTGCTAACCCTCCTTCTGCTGATTTTCCTGTAACCTGAATCTTCTGGTCCAAATCATTTTCTGGGTCCATAGATCAGGGTATATCCCAGGTGGGTTCACTGAAATTTTTTGCTGATACTGGATCCATTTCCCAATGCATGAAAGGCACTGATCTCCTATCTCTAGTGCTAGCCCTAAATTGACCTTACTCCCGTTCTCTTTGCCAACATTCCTTGATAACTCAAGTTACCTGATACTTTCATATCTTTCACTGAGTCTGTTTCCTTGGTACTAGACAATCCCAACTTTGTCCTTGCTCACCTTGTCACAGTTACGTTTCCCATGACAGTGGTCATCTCCATTAGTTGCTAGTACCTAAACCCTAGAGCTAGGGTTTCCATTTACCTTACACCTTACGTACCTCAAAGCCACATTTGATCTATTCTGGTGTCTAGGTCTAATCTCTCCTGTCAGGAGTAGATCCGGGTCTCCCCCATTGTTGTCTTGGAATTAGATAACATAAAGTGAAGGCTACCTTGATTGGCATGACAACCATCCATTTGGGAGTCTGGTAGTATTGGTTCCACCCCTTTACTTGCTTTCCCCTCTACCATCCATCCTGGATCCACCTCACACAAGCAACTACAAGGTTGGTGATAACAGTGTTCAAGCACTCGATTCAATCTCTCTCTCTGCCCATCTGTCTGAGGATGGTAGGCAGTGCTAAAGTCAACTTGGTACCCAAATATGCAAACAAACCTTTCCAAAAATTGGGAGTGAACTTGGCATCTCTGTCAGAGACTATTGCCTTAGGTAATCCATGTAATTTGAAAATCTCCTTCATGAAGATTTTTGCAATCTCATCAGTCTTATGTGTGGACTTAACTGGTATGAAATGTGTTTCCTTTGTCAACTTTTCCACCACAACCATGATGGAATCCTGTTGTCTCCAAGTCATTGGCAATCCTATAATAAAATCCATGGAAATAACTTCCCACTTCCATTCTGGAACTGACAAAGGCTGCAACAAACCTGTTGGGTGATGATGCTCAACCTTCACCTACTAACATTTCATTCACCTTGAAATATATTCGGCCATGTCCTTTTTCATTCTTGGCCAAAAATACTGCTTTCTGTCATTAGCAATTGTCTTCTGATATCTTGGGTGACCAGAATATGGAGCTTGATGAATCTCATCCATAACAACTCTCCTCAAATCTGCTACATTTGGAATATACATTCCGTTCTTATAGGTAAGAAGTCCGTATTCTTCCAATTTATATCCCTCATACTTCTTTTCAAGACTTTGCTGCTGCAACTTGTCTTTTACATGCTCATACATTTCATCTTCAGCAGTATGAATAACAATCTATTGTCTCAAATATAATCGGAAAATGCTAAGAGATGCCACATGCATTTCCTGCACCTTCCTACTTAGTGCATCAACTACTTTATTCTCTTTTCCTTTTATGTGTTTGATTTCAAAATAAAACTCACATAAAAACTCCAGCCATCTAGCTTGCATAGAATTTAATGTGGGTTGATCAAACAAATACTTCAGACCACAATGGTCTGTCCTTAGCTCAATTCTTCTTCCCATCAAGTAATGCCTCCACATCTTGAGAGCATGTACTATGGCTACAAGTTCTAGATCATGAGTGGCATAGTTCTTCTCATGCTCCTTCAACTTTCTTAACTCATAACATATCACGTGGTTGTCTTGCATAAGGAATCCTCCAAGCCCTTGACCACATGCATCAATACTCACCACAAAATATTTTTCTGGTTTTGGAATATTTAAGACTGGTGCACTTGTGGGAATATTCTTCAACTGCTGGAGGCTTTCTTCACACCTCGTTGTCCATTCAAAATTGGTTCCCTTCTTTTGTAAAGAAGTGACTAGATGTGCAACCTTGGAGAATCCTTCAATGAATCTCCTGTAGTATCCTACAAGTCCCATAAAATATCTTACATCTGTCACATTTCTTGGAGTAGGCCAATTCATAATGGCCTCAATATTCTCAGGGTCTACAGATATGCCCTCATCTGAGATAATGTGACCCAAATAATGAATCCTATCTTTATAGAAGTCACACTTACTCAACTTTGCATACATCTTATGTTCCCAGAGAAATTGCAATCTCAATCTCAGATGTTCTTCATTATCTTCCTCGTTCTTAGAATAACTAAGAATGTCATCAAGGAAAACAAGAACAAACTTGTCCAAATACCTACTGAATACACTATTCATAAGGCACATAAATGTAGTTGGTGCATTTGTGAGACCAAATGGTACCTCTACAAACTCATAATGTTTATACATTGTTCTAAAGGTTGTCTTATGAATGCCTTCATCCTTGATTCTCACCTAATGGTAACCAAACCTTAAGTCAATCTTGGAAAATACCTTTGCTCCTCTCATTTGATCAAAGACATCATCAATCCTAGGCAACGGGTATTTATTCTTCACAGTGAATTTGTTCAACTGTCTGTAATCAATACACAACTTGAGTTTACCGTCTTTCTTCTTCACAAAAAACACTAGTGCTCCCTAAGGAGACACACTCGGCCTGATATACGTCTTCTCCAACAACTATTGTAGTTGCATCTTTAGCTCTATAATTTCTAGTGTACTCATCCTGTAGGGTGTCTTGGACACTGGTGCTGCTCCTGGCACAAGTTCAATTGTGAAATCAATGTCCCTCTTTGGAGGAAGCCCTAGAATTTCATCGGGAAAAACATCCATGAATTACTACAACACCTAATAGTCCTCCAACCTAGGAGTATCATTCTTTGTTGCCTCCAAAACATGGGCTGCATACACTCTGCAACCTTTCCTATAGCACTTCTTCAGCTACATTGCTGAAATATGCCTAACAGAAATCACCTTTGGAATTCTCTTACAACCCTTAAGTTTCCTTCTTCATCTAAGCACTCAAAATTATTATTATAATAGTTAAGCTTTACTCTATGAGATTCTAACCAATCCATTCCAATCAGAATGTCATAAGAACTAAGTGGTAGAACAATAAGATCTACATAAGTGACCAATCCTTTCATGACCAATGGACATTTTTCTACCACTTCACTAACCTTTCTCTTAGTTACAGTGGCTAGATGAACTAACCATGATTTACTATGCTTTAACTTCTTAAAAGCACAAATCTCGACTACTCTAGGAGTAATGTAACTGTGAGTAGAACCAGGGTCAATCAAAACAGAAACAGATTGCTCAGTAATCTTACCTGCAACTTCAACCATAGTTGACTAGTGATCTTCCTGGAGGTCCTCTAGTGCTGCATAAATCCTAGGGACAACCCTTGCTACTTGGCCCACTGCTTCTTCTTCTTGATTTTTCTAAGTCAGCCTTGCATTCCCATCCTCAAGTGGACAATTCCTTCACATGTGGGGTCCTCCAAATTTTCAACATTGGAGTGGTTCTTTGTTCTATTGTGGATCTCTTGGCTTTTCTCCCACCACTCTGGTTGCTTGTTTCTCAGATTGGGATGGCTGCTTCTACTGATTCCTGAAGTTAGAAGGTTTGAAACCTTTCTTACTTTGTTCTTACTTCTCATTATTTTTGTCCTTCCATGTCTTATGGTAATCAAGATTGCCTTTGCTTTGCTTATAGCAATACTTAGCTTTCCTTGTTGCTTCTTCCATAGTTCTAGGCTCATAAAACTCAAATCTATCTTTGTAAGACTGAGGTAATCCATTCAGGAAACATTGGACTTTGACTTTTTCATCTTTGATGTACCTGACATACCTCAGTAGCTCCAAGAACTTGTTTGCATACTCCTCCATGGTCTATTGTCCCAATCTCAACTCATGGAAATCTTTATCTTATCATCATAGTACCTGTGAGAGAGGTACTTCTGCTTGAAACACTTCTATAACTGCTTCCACATAATCTTCCTTTCATTGATATTCTTTAATTTCCTGAAGTGATCCCACCATATGGATGCTCTTCCAGTCAAATTGAAGATGAATACCCTAGCCTTCATATTTCCGGAGTAGTCTTGGACTTGCAAATATTTTCTCATCCTAAGAATCCAAGTTTTAGCTTCTTGACCATTCTTTATCTCACCATTGAAGGTAGGGGGGCTTGCCTTCTTAATTTCATCACGCGAACGGTTCTGGTAGCACCTCATTTTTTTATTCTTGTGAGAAGAAGAAATTGAACCGCTAGTGGATCCTTCAGAGTCAGATGACCCACCAGGAGATCTTTTTCTTCTTCTAGCATCGCTCCTACTTCTTTCTAGTCTTATTGTCTAGTCCACATAGTTCATCCGCCTCTGGATGTCTATCAAAATTTGCAACATGGCTGCATTCAGTTGCTCCTCCTAAGCCTTAACCAATCTTTCATTATCTTCCCTGTAACTTTGCATCTCCACCCTTAGGATTCTCATGGTGGCTGCAAAATCTGGGGGAGAATCTTGAAATATTCTCCCATTAGACTTTGCCTCGACATTTCCAACTCGTACTCATTGGGGATCTATGCATCATCATACATACATATCGTAGGTTCTCATGGCTCAGCCAAAATCAAACTTTACCGAACTACACTATCTGGAATGTTGCCTTTGAAGGTGACTATGATTCTGCAAAATGTGTTCATGAACACAATTGTTAGTTGCATAACATCATAGGAATTTATGCATTACTTACCTGTAATTGGAAAAATCATACATTGACAACTTTGTCAAAACACAGACTTTTCTTTCACAAACAACGACTATCTCAAGGGGACGACAGGGTTTAAGGGGAATTTCCCCCTTCCACTGTAGGGTGATTTGAGGGCAAAGCCCTCATTTTTGTTTTGGTAAATCTTCCATTTTCGCGCAATCTGGTGCATCACCTCACTGTCATTTTTCACTTTTCTAGCACGTGCAGATCCCACTGAAAACCTGTCGAAAATCTCTGTTTTGGTGAATTTTCCATTTTCCTCCAATCGACAAACTCACCAAAGTTTTCCAACATGTTGGGTAAACTCACCCTTCTCCTTTCGACATGTTGGCAAAACTTGTCATTTCCTTCCGATCGGAAAAAATTGCCAAAATTTCTGACGTGTCGGAAAAATTTCAAGTTTTCTTTCGATTAGGCAAAACTTGTCAAACCTTCCGACGTGTCAGAAAAATTTCAATTTTTCTTCCAATTGGCAAAACTTGCCGAACCTTCCAACGAGTCGAAAAAATTACAATTTTTCTTCCGATCATCAAAACTTGCTAAACCTTCCGACGTGTCGGAAAAATTTTGATTTTTCTTCCGATCAGCAAAACTTTCCAAACCTTCCGATGTGTCAGAAAAATTTTGATTTTCTTTCGGACATGGAATTTTCGACACTTGAAAAAAATTTGAAAAAAAAATCTTCTTTCTTTCATCGACGAAAACTCAACTTTCCACCCGACATGTATCAGCTAAAACTTCCCAAGTTTTCCGATGTGTGTCGAAAAAATTCAACCAATGCATCAGCAAAATTAACCGATTTTTGTCGATTTTCCAAGCACTTATCTCTTATCTACTTCTTCTTTTTTCTACTGAACACAGAGGGCAATCTAACCTCTATCAACTACTCTTCTTAGCCCATTGAGGCCCAATTCTGCAACACTAATCTGATAGCACACTGTCATGTCCCCTCCCATCTAAGAGGTCGCAACTACGACATTGTTGCTATCATTTAGACGGGGATCTAAGCCCCATGAACATAAGCAATAATAAAAATGCATTGAACATAAAACATACACAGATGCATAAAAATTCAATTATAAAGCGAAGCAATTCATCCATTCAAGCATTCAACATGTTCATATAATTCATTAAAACAAATATAGTTGCATAGGTTAAATACATAAGAGACACTTATCTTGAAAGGATCTTGTCCCACAACTAGCTATATCATTGCAATGTTCCACCCAACCATAGGCCAGTGTGCTCATCAATCTCTTAGCAGCACTACTACCCCCGATCTAGGAATGATTCCCACAAGGAATAACGAAACAACAACAGGCTCACACATAGCCACAATACACATCAAAACTCAGCCAAACCAAAACTACATTTTGGTTTATCAGGCTGCTAAGGGGATGGAAAGGTTGAACTGCTAAGCTAGTGAGCTCAACCATAGAGCTAGGAACACCTACACCAGATCTAGCTTGGCCTCTAAAATACCTACACACCCAACACAAGGAAGTATCCCCTTCTCTACTACGCAGTCCCTCGAGCTATGCCTTCCCTTCCAGTGCTCTTCAGGGTGTGCAAAGAAGAAAACCAACCCCTCTTGGTCTGTTTGTGAGGTTCCCTTATACACTAGGTTTATCAAGCTAATTCAGACCCAATTCCACTCCAAACCAGTTCAGACCAACACAAAGGATGCACCCACAGCAAAATACAAGTTCTGGGCATGGAAAAAAATGTCCTGGAACCCAAATTCAATAATGGTGAATGTGGAAAAATGACCCAGGGTGAGCAATCTGTTTCAAAAATGTTCTATGGGCTTCACGTCCCTCAATTCGTGGATCTATTCTCCCATTGGTTGTGTAATACCAAAAACGAAATTCCCAAACCGTGTGAATGTGGAAACAACAACAAAATTTCCAGGAGAGAGCCCAACCCCTAAGCATTACCAAAAGAACTTCCCAGCATGGGGAAAATGAAGAAAATTGCTGCCAACGCGAGGGAAAACACACAAGTAGACAAAAAACGTGAATGAGAGAGCTCTGCAAGCTTCCACTGCTGTGAGGAATGGAGGACGTGAATGCATGAGGGAATGGGCTGCATTTTTGGGCATTTACTTGGCCCATAAGTAAAAAAACATGTTTTCCAAAATCTGATGGCTTCTCAAATTCGAATTTGACTGCCATACTCTTCCCATCCCCATGCATTAACTAACTCAACCAATTTCTGGCAGAGATAAATGATTTTGCACAAAATACAAAATGGATAGTTGATAGTTTGATGGGTTTTCCCTTTGACATCTGGATTTTCCCCATTGGCTCAAAGGTTTGAATATCCCCCCCCCACCTTGCCCTTAGGAAATCATGCCCCCATCTCTTTAATGTTGCATTGACATAGCTGGTTGTGGGTATTTTAATTAAATTGCATATGTACATGATGTCCAAATTATAATGTGTCGAGCTAGCATGAAATATCATCGGAATCGATTTTAATTGTCGAAACATAAACCACTAAATCGATGGTGGGGCCTTGGCCTTTAGCTCCACACCATGATTAAATACAATATTTACATCATATATATTTTAATGCGAACGGGTTCAAAATTGGGGTGTTACACCATTTGTCAAATAACACAGGCCAGACACACCTGCCATGACACACGGAATAAACACACTCGCATCCGCCATGAGAATCCTAAGCTTGAAACCCAATTAACAAAACCACAATTGCAGCCTATCAGGACCAAATAAACTTTTGCTAAATCAAATAAACCTCCACGACAAAATGAACCTGTCAGGACCAAATAAACCTCCGTGAAACCCAGTCAACAAAACCACGTGTCAAAAACCGTGAGACATGTCTCAAAAAACCATTCACCATACTAACGAGGAAACTATTAAGACTCTGTATCCATTGTTAATTCTTCAAGTAATAAAACCAAAGGAAAAATGTATGAAATCATGTTTACCTCTCGAATTTTATAGATATTTCAAAGCAAAGGTGGTGCAACAAACCCATTGAATCAAACTGTCTGACAAGATCTTTGAAATCTTCAATAGATAAGCTACAAAATATTCAAAAAATGCAAAAAAAAAAAACTGTCTGGAGCAATTAAGATGTAAGTCCACGTCTAAAGACAACCATGCCTCTTGTTTCTTTGATGGAGCATTCCTACATTTATGGAGCATTGAGGAGCATCATTGATGGTGGTGAACCACTATCGATGTTGGTTGAGAGCTGCCTCTGTTGGTATAAGTTCTAATATTGTATGTAAGTGACCACCAAGACCTTACAGAAAGACTACAAAATAAACCTACCTGGAAATAGCTACATGAAACACAATTTAGTAGTCACCTGGGATTCAAAGGTCTCCTTCCCCATGGCACAAGTTGTAGGCTATACAACCAAATAAGTGTGTAGGACAGTGACTTGAAGACAACAATAATCTTATCTGGCCTATACTTACTTGTCAGTGTTCACAAATGGGTTAGGAGAAACCTAACATCTAAGGTTCACATGAAAACCTGTAATGAACTGCACACACAATTACAAATCACATGAACTTCCTTAAAACTAGATCATTCCAGGACACCTGAGCATTACCAAATAAACCTATGTGAAACCCAGTTAACAAAACCACCTTTCAAAAAACGCAAGAGACATGTCAGTTGACATTATGGCTGCCACTTCTATTTGGATTTTTTTTTAGGATGCCCTTGTTTAAATAGAAATGGTGTAAGATTTATTTCTTCCTTTTACTATCGTGGTTTAAGTTCTATCGTTAATATTCCTCTACCTGTCTAAACCTATCCTGGATTTTTTTTCTATCTCTCTCTCTCTCTCTCTCTCTCTCTCTCAGGTATGTACAGAGACTCATCGACTGTTCTGAGAACTAAATATCTCAATATAAGGAAGGTCCCAATTCACCAATAATTTATCATACTTTCTCTTTTTATGTTACACATTATATCTATTACTGCTACTACAATGTTGTGTAATTAATCGTATTACTGTTTATTCTTTACTTATTCTATATTTGCATTTATTTAATGTGTGTTTCATTTTAACTCAGTCATATTTGAAAATGTTAAAGTTGAAAGAGATGAAAATTCTTTTTTACTTGATAAGATCTAAACTTCTCTACTAGGAAAATACTAAGATTGTCACAGAGATTGACGTCTTAATTACTTGGAAACAAGTGTAATTGTCCTCACCTATGAATCAAAGGAATATTTGTTTGGCCTTGTGGGAATTTCCCAAAAGTACAAAGTTGAACATAGATTCATTGTTAAACATTTGAGTTTATGTCTGAGGGATGGAATAAAAAATTGCTTTTTGAGACCTATTACAACTTGCAAGTTGTACTCAGGAAAATTTCCTTTGAAAATAAATGCAAAGGTACGCTCCCGCATATGAACCTTACTAGGTATACTTTTGCCTTTTCAAGCAATCCCCTTGAATAAATATATTAATGTGTTTTTTGGAACTGTTATTTTTTCTTCTAGGTTGTTGGCCTCAAATCTTTGCTGGCAATCAGATTTCCAAATGTGATAGCTAACATATCCACAAAACCAATAATTATTATTGAAATGGATGTTTCACATTATTCTCCAGTACATGCATATTCACGTTCAATTTCACCGGTGTGTATCTTTTACATGCTATCAAAGTTATTAACTCAAATTGATAGACGCTTAATTTTAGTTTTAAAACTATGTTTTTATCTTTTTATGTTTAATGTAACATATATTCTTCCTTTTCTTTGAAAATCTTAGAATTTTTGTTTAGTCCAATGTTACATAGTTGTATGATCACCTTTTATGTCAGTGATATAAATTTTATTTACAGAGGTCTGAAGTTCACTAATTGATTTTAGGGAGACCAAGTTATTGAGATTCCATACCTGCCTATGCTCAACTAAGCTTAGAACCTCCCCTCTACGGTATCAAGAAACTAGCTTAGGACACTTACCATGTGAATATAATCAAGACTAACTGCACAAGCTCTATCAAGGGCCATTCACTTCAGTTTTGCAAAAGGTTGATTATCACTTACCTTTGCCACGCATTACCAGAAACTTGATCAGGAAATCAATTTTTTGTTATGTTCCCCTCTACTCATTAGCATACCTATTTTGACACTATATTAGCACATTGCTAATCAATTGACCTTATAGAACTCACTATGCAAACATAGGCAACCCTTTCTTGCACAACGTCCTTCAATCTAATGAATGGACCTTTACCTATCATATTTATAAAAAAATGAACATCTCTCCAGCTACCAACACTCTCCATTCATGGTTGCCTCCACTACCATTGGTCTGCTTGATATTCTTTCCACTACAACAATTGGGGAATACATATAAAGGTTGTTCACTTTGTTATTATCCTTAATAACCAAATAATCAACACTATTATAGATACAATCCTTTTGACATTTTTACAATAGCTTTGCATGACATAACATCAAATAGTGCATTATATTTTTAATTACTCATCCAACAATGCTAATGCAACCAAATAAAGACTCCAAATGTTTGCAAGGTCTGAAAACCTCAATGTACTGCACATGCATTCCCTATAAAAGTGCTTAAATGCAGGATCCAGTAATAAAAGAAAGAGGGCCTTCAGAGTCACTCCTAACCTGCAATATCTCTTACGATCCTGCCACATCCATTCCTCTTACATACTATCAATGATTTCAACTAAGACCCTTGTTAGCACTCATAATATACCCAGGTTGTAAAGGTAAATCCCAAAGGTAACAGCATAACCACTTTAGAAAGAAACTGGTTTTTCTTCCAGAGAGGGATCTCTCGATACAGATTTAACAAGACCAGATATAATCCAACACTCAAGATTTGTATAGATGGTTGAAACAACACATAACCATTGGGAAATGGAGTCACATACATACAAAGATATCACAAAGACATGTACATGAGATTTATCAAAGGCAAGATAACCATTTCATCACAGTCATTCATTTAGTTCAGATGGAACAGAAGAGACAATGAACAACCCATTAATACAGAGCATCAAAGACGAGTTATATATTAACTTTAGTAGAAGAATGTATAAAATATCTGAAACGATGATCATAGCATAAACATAATGAATTCTAATCATTCAACACTATGTTTCAGAAATGAGGAAAACAAAATGGAGTGTTACACTGGAAAACACAATCACATAAGGAAAGAAATAGGATTGTAATGTAAATGACACATGAATCTCTAATAATTCTTATGCATTTGCTCTGTTATTCAAAAATATATGTCTTCAAAATCATTCAACAACACGATGGGTTCCAACCCCCATCAAATAAAATAGATGCAAATATATACATAAAATGATTCATCTTCCAAGAAGATTCATAACTGAATGATCGGCTTAATTAAAGTCTTGTAACTAAATTCCTAACTTCTAGGAATAAACTACAACTTCAATCCTAACAGATCATTAAGTTAAAATCAACTTGATAATATGGCTTCGTCCAAGCAACTCCTTAGCGCGCAACACATGTCTTCATGAGTGAAGGATGTACTTCGTTTTCCCGAATCTCTCTATGGCTTTCCATTGTTCCGCGCTGGGAGTATCATATTCCATCATTTCCCGAATAGATACTTCTAACTCCATGTAAGCTTCATAAGATATTTTAGGCAGACCTCTCCTGATGATTAGGAACTTTTGTAATATCTCGAAATCCTCTATTATCTTATCCACAATGGCTTTCCCTGTCAGCCCCTTTTCCAGATCATCAAATTTGGAATGATCCATTCGTCTTTGTACAACCAGGTTATGATAGTGCTCTTGAGAAAACATTCGTCCCTCCTCGTCCCAAAAGGAAGGTAGACCATCCTCAAATAATTCTTTGAAAACCTGTTTGAAGTCATTAACCTATGAGACCATTTCATCAGCTTTGTCCTGTACTGTCTTCACTAAATGATGCTTGTGGATAAACTTTTTGGCCCATAGTACCATTGCTATTATGTCCTTTACTCCTATATCATGCAACTTTTTATATGTTAATGAATTTAAGAAATTTAACGCATTCTGCACTGTGGCAAGGGGTTTCCTCTCCATGGTTTCATTTACTAACTTCAGTCTCTGTTTGGCCAAATTGACCAATATGTTTTGATCATCAATAAAGTTCAGATGATGTCTGAATTTAGTAATTTCTATAGATAAGGTATCCCAAATTATATGCTTCGCTCCCTGGAGAGGACCCTTTCCGATGTTTCTTTCCTTTAATTCATTAAATTTCTTTTGTAACTGGTTTCTGTCTTGCAATATTTTATTTTTATTCTCACTTACTTTGGCTAACTCGGACTTGATCTTTTCATTTTCCATCTTTAATTCTTTTATTTCTTCATCCTTTAGGCTGACCTG
The DNA here is from genome assembly GCA_001517045.1 of Pseudotsuga menziesii. NCBI lineage: Eukaryota > Viridiplantae > Streptophyta > Pinopsida > Pinales > Pinaceae > Pseudotsuga > Pseudotsuga menziesii. The sequence goes on from LPNX010753158.1 coordinate 100,427, forward strand.
GACATAGGTACTAACAAATCATCTACATAAAAATCATTTAATGGTTTCTCAATATTTACAATGGACAGGTCTTCTTCAGTGGGTGTCTAACTCATTAATTCCTCCATGATCTCCTTTTCATCATTTTGGTCCTTTTTCATCAGGGAGATTTGCGATATCAGCTCACTCCGTTTAGTTTCCCATTTGTCTTTTTCCTCTTGTAATTTGACAGCTCTTCCTTTATGTTCCATCATCTCCTGGTGGATTTTGTCTTTCTATTCTTGCAATGCCAATAATTCGGATGATTGAACATGCTCTATGCTTGGGATCTTCAACTTTTTCTTCAACACTTGGAGGGCATTGTCCTTTTCTTCCAACATTCTTCTGATTGCTTGGGTGTTATCTTTTTCATTTCCTGAACTGATAATATCTACTTGTAACTTTTTAATTTGAATGGCATTGGCCTTATTTTCAACTTTTTCATGTTTTATCTGAACCTCTAACTTATCTACCAAAATTTGTAGCTTATTGATTCTCATCATAGCTTGCAATAGATCTAAATAAATAATGTCACTTGTTTGCTTGTGTAGCTGTATCTTGTTGGGTACACTAATCTTGTCCAATCTTACTTCCATATCTGACATCTTTTTATCATTTACCATGGCCAATTTGAAGGTATTTCTTTCTACATCCCTGGCAGAAATCAAGGAGGTTTTTCGATTGTTCAAACTCCTTATTCGCGGGAGTAAATTCCTTGTCTCTTCCAGAGACTGCTTTCATTTTTCCACATAACTAGCCATGAGTTCCTCCTTGGATTTGAAAATTGGACTTGATTCTGAACTATCTACACTTTTAAAGGAAAACTGATTTACCTGTACAGATTTTGTTGGAACTAAAGCAACTCTCTTTAAGTCTTTTGAAATCTCTTTACTTAAAACTCCTCCAACTTGAAACAATTTTGCCTTTTTGTGTGACCCATCCTCATCCACTTCCATGTTTTCAATTTCAGACACACTCCTTTTAATCAAAATGTTAGGACCCTCCGTCACTTGAGATACTGCCACGGGTATAACACTTGCACTTTCATCAGGTCTTGGAATTTCCGTGAAATGACACAAATTGGCTGTCTCGCTCAGGCCTTCAATAAACTGGTGGTCAAATGGTTTGTTTTTGTTGGCCTACTTCCTCAGGGAAATTATATGGTGAGGATCATAATTTGCCTTTGGCTCTTTTTGAAATTCCATGCTCCCCAACAACTTTTCAATAAACACCAGAGCACCTTTATTCTTGAAAATAAAAGAGACAACCTTGAGAGGGAATTTGATAGTATTTGAAGATTTCTTAAAGGCTCCCAAATGTTCTTCCTCTGAGTGCAACCTTTTCCTCATGAATTCTCGGAGCAAGGAAAGCGGGTAACCTATAAGGTTCCCCAGTAAATCCATATATCCTCAAAACAGTGGAATCTTTATACAGGAACCAGTCTCCAACTCGATCCTCGGGCGAGGACTGCATCAGGCATTTCATCTCTTCTAACACACGGGGCAACATTTCATCGAACAACATTTTATATAGTTCTGACATGATAGAATTTGCGAATTCAAACATGTTGATTTGCTTGGGCAAATCCGAAGAGAAGATGGTACTCACAAACTGTAATTCAGTGACGTTTGAACATAGCAACATGTTCAACAAGTAAGTTTGAAATTTAAAGAACCTGACCTTTGGGAATTCGCTTAATTGAAGATGTATCGCTTCTACCAAGTACTCATCTAGACTGAATACAGGAACCGACTAAGACTCAAAACTTAATGAACTCGTTTTTAACAGAAAACCCAGGATGACTTCATTTACGCGACAATCATCGTCAAGACCCAAGATTTGACAAACTAAGGATACCACCAATTGAACTTCATCTTTGAAAATATGAACATGGTAAGGCAGGAAAAGACCATCTAATGATTGACCCTCTTTCAAAATGCTGGACAGGAATTTGTAGCGGATTTCAGTTCCACTACTTTTGTACAATTCAACAAGAATGGACTCATTTACAGGTTCACGACTGTCAGGGTAACTGTCGGGAAAGTTTAGGTTTTCACGGATGACTTTGGCATTAATTCTACAGAGTATTTGAGACGTAGAATGACTCACAATGACTCTCTGAGAAGGGGAATAATTAACTGCGCACCATTCTGCGAACTCGGGAAAATGCAGAGTTTGTTCGACAGCAAAATAATATAAAAAGGATTTACATACATTTAAGACATCATTGCCCTATGAATTATATTTCCACAACCTCTCTTTACTGACTGGTACACTTCCTATGGACAGGAAAGGGTCACACACTCCTCGGTCCCTATCAACCAGATAGTCTTCCCTGTCATCTAAAATATGACCAGACCCTTGCAATTCCTTTTCTTGGTCCATAATTCAGTCGATAATGGTAACCAGATAGATGAATAATGGGCGTTTGAGCCTTACCTGTTACCGTGGCTGCGTGCGTTCGAAATTGACAGTTAAAGGTTGATGAGCACTCAGGTCCCTTTCAATCGTCCAGTGCCAATAAAATAATCAACGAACAAGTCAACTTTGCTTTTATAGGACCCCACTCCGGAGGCTTCCTTAGGCGGTTTCTACCAAACCACTTTTGCCTCCGGAATGAACCACGATCGACCATGTGTACAGTGGTTTCTATTCCGCTACCGCCCTTTACATCCAACTACCGCGCAACTTTTCATTCTAGATCCATCAGCAACCGTCGATCTATTTTGCCTTTATTTTTCAGCCATCGGATCAAGTGACACGTACCCAATTCTGCCGAGCATCTTCATCTTATCAAACGTGCAAGTTCCCGCTCCGGATTCATCCATGATCGTCGATGTAATTCTCCTTTATTTCCCCGCCATCAGATCAAGCAACACGTACCCAATTTCGTCGGGTTCCTTTGTTTTATCGAACGTGCAGGTTCACAAGGCGGGGTTTACAAAGACCGTAGATCTTATCAAGCTGGATTGACGACCATTGATCTCTATATTACATCAAACACCCGGATATACTTATCCTTCTCGCATTTTTAGAGAGCGGACACAATATACATCGCCGATCTCCATCTTTTCGCTTCGCACCGTTAGATTCTTTGATGACTCATCGTTTTTCGCCTCTTGCCAAACTTCCATACCATGAAATTTTAACCAAAGTATTACAAATGACCATTACCTCTTCTTCACCATGATCTTTTTGAGCCTCTGCTAAGTATGGCTGTTAACAACCCTAACCAACACAAATACCATACATTTGTACACCAAGACTTCTCATTTTGTTTCCACAACTTGGAAGCTTTGGAACATTATGAAGTAACTGTATAAGCAATTTAATATGCAGAAAAGCTTCCAAGGATTCTAATATTGGCTGCTAACTTTAAGAGAGATTGTGCAGTATTCAATGACATTCAGTACAAATGTCTTTCACAAAGTTAATATATACCTCAAACTTTTGACAGTATTTCTCTATATAATATGATAGTCTTTCATAATTCTCACATGGATTTGTATCTTATATCAATTTAGATTTGCTCTCCCTGGCCTTTAGTCATTTTCCTTTAAACCCTAGTGAACCCCTTGAAACCCTAGATCGAGTTAAGGTTCAATAGTAAAAGCTCATCAAATCTAGGAAGATGTTTGGAAACGTATTTAAGAAGAAAATATTGAGCTTGAATTCAAGCAATTCTAAACATGGTGATCAGATTTGTCTTTTCTTTCATGTTTGTTTAGCACTAAGTTAAAATAAACAATTTATGTTTCCCTTTTGGGTTACTTTCTATCGACCCAGGTTCAGATCCTTTGTTCATTAACAAAACCCAAGATATCGGCCTGACAGAGGAGAACTCCATTGGAAACACCTGCGACACAGATGAAGATTTCCTTATCATACTCTCATCAGGTCACTCAACCGAAACTCGGAATTACACTTTTGTTCTCATATAGTCATTCAATACAATAACCCTCAAATCCTTCAATATATATAACAAAATATAACATAAATCATTAACACATATTAACTAACATTCCATACGATCATATGAATAGATGTCCGACACACACACACACACATATAAGTTCTTTCACAACACATTCTGCTCAACATATTTAGATCATCTCATTCACAACAAATATGAATTCGACAAAAACAAAAATACCAGACACACATGGAGACAAGATATAACGTGGAAACCCATCCGAGAAAAAACCAAAAAGGTGCTCTTCATCTGGCATGAGAAAGGGTTTGGCACCTTTGGTCTACGTACTCAGCTTGTAGACTCTGCTTTGGATCTTCTTTACAATTCATAAATTCTTCTCGTGTCTCATGCTCTCTATTTTTTGTCTCTTTCTCTTCTCTCATCTCTGAATGGCCACTAATGATCCACCCACACACAGCTTGGGTTGGTTCTTTTATAGGATTTTGTGCTTTTACACTTCTTGATTTCAACAGTTAACTGACTCTAAATTGTTAGTTGACAGGTTGTCTTTATATTTTAATACATCTCGTTACATCTAAAAATATAGGCACTATCAACCCAAATTACAATCATGCTTTATTACTAAAATCAAGCTTTTAGTCTAACTAACTCTTTACCAAAATTAAGTTGAACTCTGCTTTCTGACTTGCTTTATTCCTTTTTCGTCACAACTTTTACTCATCTTGCAACTGAAATCTTTATCATTCTGGTCATTATTCTGTGTAACTTTTCTAGGGCCAACATGCTCCCAACACTCACATGTGACTCATCCTAAGCCACATCAATCTGAAATCTCTATTAGTGCGACCTTGCTCTGAAAATATTTTAACTTGTTCAGTTTCCTATTGCACTTCTTCCTACATTGTCTTCAATTTTTCTACAAGTTTGGGACCGATGTGTTCTGAATTTGTCAGTCTTGTTGACTTTGAGGCTTGTCGCACCTTTTCATAAACAAGTTGAATAATACCTATTACCTTTTATGTCTCATCCTGTAACTTATAAAACTTGAGCTCACAAGAATATATGAACCAAGAAAAAACTCACAAATAGATCTCACACAAGCAAATTTACTCAAAATATGATATGAAACAGTGCAATAATGATTTGCAGTTGTATAAGCTTTCATTGATCAAAAGTAAAAAATGGATGATTGACCCAATGTAATACACTGGTATTAATAACCAGTCAATTCGAATACATGAGAGAGAAATTCGATTTGATTGACTCAACCTAACTGAATGGATAACTGGACATGTCTAAATCACTATCGGAGCCTAACTAGTTAGATCCAGTTGTCAAAATCAGTGCCTCAGTTAGTTAGAATCAGTTAACTAGTCTAACTGAATCTAGTAGGTGAGGAAAGGCACCTTCCCACATGCAGTTAATCAATGATTGGCACTAACTGAATATAAATGGATGCAATTGAAAGTAACTGACTCCTAACTAGGATTGACTAGTCACCAACTAAACTCGACTGAAGGAGGTTGGTTTCGACACTCCCGGTGGCTCCTAAATTGTAGGGATTGGTCTAGGAGGTGCCTAAACTGATGCATGCAAGTGTATTTAGTGGAAGTTAGCCTCAACTAGTGTTCCCCACACTCTAGTAACTTGTACATGTGGCCCAATTAGGCAACATGGACTCAATGTTGCTAGTGACTAAAAAATGAATGAAAAGATTCCTAATTTAGACATAATAGACCAAATTGGACAAGGGAGGATTATAATCCTAAGACCCCCTCCGAATGCTAACTTGGATGATTTGTGGGCCCTGGTAACTAAGACCATCGGTCACCCATTACAGCTAAAAGCAAAAAGTAACTGCTTAATACAAACAAGGAAACGGGGAAAAAACCACATGGGAAAAAAAGCCCCTCCTCAAACTAAGCATGTAGAATCAAGATTCAAGTTTAAAAAACTTGAGAAAATGTTGTTGCGACCTTCATCTGTGTGGTGTATCGAATAAGCACGCATGTTGTTCTGTGCACAGGTATCCTAGGCCTGGCATGTAGACTTCCCCGTCTTCTCCCAAAATGATGATGGAAGGAAGGAGGAATGTAACATTTGCCTCTTTTTGGATGAAGAGGTGTATGATCCACTCTGTTCTTCTGAGAGCAATGTAGTTGATCAGGCCTTTCCATGTAGAATCTCACAAGGAGTTTGTTGCATCTCTTTGAAGGAGGTGGGCTTGCATGACATAGCGCAATGTTCTCTTTCTGAAACTGATCTCTTATCCTATGTGTGTCAGATGGATTTCCAGTCATCTACCTAGCTGCCCCAATAACCTTTTGTGCCCATTTGGGCTTAGGATTGGGAGTAGAGACTGGATTTGGATTTGAATCACCTTGAATTTCAATCTCATAAACTGATACAACTGATTATGCTTCTGATTATAAAATACTAGTGGAAACTGCAAAAGGAGTAGATAGAATGTTTTTACCTCCCCTTTCAAGTGGAAGCTCAGAGTGCACCGGATCTGAAAATGGCAGGAAGTGTGAGAATTCATATGCCTTGGAGGCATGATTTACATCACCCTTTTCTATGATGTTACCAATAGAAATATATGTGATCTCCATTGAGTCAGGACCAAATATCACTCGCTTTGGAGGGCCAATGTGAGTCATCTGGTATAAAGATAATAGATTTGCAGCTAAGGAGGGCACATAAAGTACATCTTTGAATTTTCCATGTTCAAACTTGATGGAACCCTTCCCTTTGGCTCGAATTTGACTGTCATCACTCATTTGAATGATAGGGCCATCAGTAGACTGTAAAGAATATAATGGTTCTATGGATGCAACCATATGATTGGAAGCTCTTGAATCAATGAGGAAGGCATGTGTTCTTGAACATCTAGCCTTCACTGCATGGCATCTCTCATCATGTTCTTCAGTTTCTTCTCTATGGTCATCTTTCCTTGCGCCATCAGGTACAGTGATTTTATTTTTTCTAGAATAAGAGCCATTTGATCAATTGTTCTTCTCATACAGGATCTTTCTGGATGAAAGCCCCTTCCACAGTGAGAACGAAGGATCTTTCCTTTGTCAGTCTTCTTGTTTCTCCTCAAACCTTAGGCTCATCTGACTGCTCCTTCTCCATATGAGGCTCATTCTTTTGCTTCCCCTTACCATTTGTAGCTTGGGGTCCTCCAGCAACCAATGCTTCATCTTTGGAATATCTAATGATCCCAATTTGGACCAGTTTGGCATTCTCATTGATGAGAGACTCATTGAATGCATTGAGAGGTTGCATCTTCCAATTCAGTGTTGTGAGGTTCCCGGTATGAAAGTTTGATAAAAAGACTAAGTAATCTGGACCAAGTTTTGGGAGGATGAAAAGGATGAGTTGATCATCCTCCTTCTCAACTTTACACAGCTTCAACTGGAGCACCAGGTGCTTGAATTTGGTGACGAAATCATTCAGAGTTTCAAAGTTGCCCGGGTGAAGAGAAATCATCTCATTCTCTAGATGATAGATCCTCAGGTCATCTTGCTTATCAAACAAGGAAGCAAGTTTATCCCAAATTTCCTTAGGAGTCTTCAATCCAGTGATGTGGAAGAGAATATCCTTAGAAATCGAAAGGCACAAAAATCCAAAAGCTTCATCAAGCTTATTCCAATATTTTGCTTTGTCAACATAATGAATCGGCTCTACCTCCATCACCATTGTGACTATGTAGAGTCCTTTGGATCGAAGTTGAATCTCAATGTCCTCCTTCCACTGATGGTAGTTAAAAGGAGTGAGAGGATCCACAGAAGGGGCCATTATGTTGCTGTAGCGAATGCAGTGAAGGACACTGAAAAACTTGTAAATCACACAAACAAACAGAAAAATTAAGGTCAACAGCCTGCACTTTTGGAATTTTCTTCACACCTACCTTAGTCAATCAAGCTAGCTTGATCTACAATTCCTTTGCTTAGGATTTATGTGGTAAATCCTTCGCTTTTGGTGCAGTGCTAGAGGGAGAAATTTTGCTCAAAAGTTTTGATCCAGTAGGAAATCTGTAGAAGGAGAAATGCCTTGTCCCACTGAGGCTCTGATACCATATAAAAATTTAGCTCGCAAGAATCTATGAACTAAGACAAAACTCACAAATAGATCTCACACAAGCAATTTTACTCAAAATATGATATGAAATGGTGCAAGAATGATTTGCAGCTGTATAAGCTTTCATTAATCAAAAGTAAAAAATGGACGCTTAATCTAATGTAATACACTGGTATTAATAACCAGTCAATTTGAATACATGAGAGAGAAATTCGAATTGACTGACTCAACCTAACTGAATGGATAAATGGACATGTCTAAATCACTATCAGAGCCTAACTAGGTAGCTCCATGTGTCTAAATCAATGCCTCAGTTAGTTAGAATCAGTTAACTAGTCTAACTGAATGTGGTAGGTGAGGGAAAGCACCTTTCCACATGCAGTTAACCAATGATTGGTGTTAACTGAATATAACTGGATGTAACTAAAAGTAACCGACTCCTAACTAGGTTTGACTAGTCACCAACTGAGCTCAACTGAAGGAGGTTGGTTTTGGCACTCCCAGTGGCTCCTAAATTGTAGGGATTGGTCTAGGAGGGGCCTAAACTGATGCATACAACTGCAGTCAGTGGCAGTTAGCCTCAACTAGTGTTCCCCATACTCTAGTAACTGGTACATGTGGCCCAATTAGGCCATGTGGACCCAATGGTGCTAGTGACTAAATAAAGACTGAAAAGACTCCTAATTTAGACTTAATTGACCAAATTGGACAAGGTAGGATTATAATCCTAACATAAATCTGCGACTCTGTCAGTTCTTTTTTGTTGTTGGGTTAGCAGTTTGGCTATTTGTTGCTGTATTTTCTTCAATCGGCATCCTTGGCCATTTTCTCCACTATCAAGAGCTTCTTTAGGTCATTCTTCAACTTTTTAAATTCAGCCTCAGTAGTATGAAACTGCTTTGTAACATGTTCCAGCTCTTCCTCATCGATCAAGGCTTCCCATGGCTGCAAAACGTGTTTGAATACTTTAGCGCAGAGTTCTTTTGCCTCTTCAATCTTTTGCACAACCCTAGTTGTTGCATTCTTCCACTCTTCCAGTACCTCTGGCGGTGTAGTGGGTGTCATCTTCGATTCCAACTCCACGACTCTCTTGCAAAGGTCCTCAATGATCTCACCAAGTTTGAATACTTTTTCTTCTATGAACATCTCTGGTGTGATGCCTCCATTTGTGAAGTTGCTACAAGTTAGTGTGGATGATGCTTCCAGTCATTTCCTATCATCCTTCCTGGTCTTTTATTTATTCTTAGTCTCCATGACTGAATGCTTTAGCGATGACAAAGTTTTCTTTGATGACTTTAGTTGATCAAATATCTTACGTTCTCTTGTATTCATCTCTTCCACTACAACATGTTCAATGGTATGCAATTGATACATAGGCACTGCATAAAAATCAAAATCCACTTTGCCAAGTTCCTTTACCATTGAATTAAGCTTCGGCATTCCCAAATCAAGTGTTTGACCAATGACTTGAATCTTTATACATGGGGTCATTCACGTTGCTTCAACATGTCACTCTTTAGATGGGCCAGCTTGGTCCTGCGACACATTCAAGTATGGTGTGTGGTCGACCGTACTACAAAGCGTCTGCAGTAAATCAATAATGTTTCCTACTACTTCAGTTTGCATTTCATCCATTTTCTTGTGGGTTTCCCTATCTACTTCCTCCATTCTATCATATATCAATTTATAATCTTCATTTGTAAGACCGACGATCCTAGATGATCTGTTAGCCGTCCTCTTCTTGCAAATTGTCTCTGATTTGTTTCTTTTATCCTCCAACTTTGGATCTGTTCGAGTCATGCTAGATTCATTTTTGTTGTCGATGGGAAAGCTTCTTAGGGTTTCTTCTACTGGTATATCTCCCCCCTGGTCTCCATTCTTCTTCTTTGATGGATCATCCTATCATGGTTCCTTTTCTTCATAGATATGATCCCCTGCAATAGATACTTTCCATTCTTCAGGTCAGTCCTGAATAATTGCATCAATTTCAATAGAAGATATTTGAAACTACATGGCTAAACATTGCTTCTACGGGTCTTGTCGAATGATCCGGATTTATGCAGGAATGCAACAGAATACACAAATAACCATAGAAACAAAGATGCAATGAAAATAACAATGCATTTCATTAATCAAAGAACTGAAACTTGTTTACATACAAAATGTAAATAAACTAGCTAGAGTGCTGGTAGCTTATCTCTGAGAAGAGATGTGGTGGCTACATGCCTCCGAAATCTGTGTTACAATGAGGCTCGAAGGCCTATATATTATTGAGAAACAATGGAAACCCTACACATCCAAAAACCTAACCCTAGGAGGTGAAACGCCAGAATNTCAGGGTCGTAACTTTGGCATACTACCTCCGTTTGACGCGCATGATACATCATTAGAAAGATCGATTCAAGGAATACATATATAAATGGAAAACATTAAGCCTAGAATGGACCGATATTTTCTCGACCATTCAATGCCAATAAAACATCATTTAGGGCCTCAAAATAGCTCTAGAAGTTTAGGACCCAAAAATTACCAAAAATAGTAAATTGTGCTACAATTAAGGAAACTGGAAAACTGAAAGAAACAATGGTGGGGGTCCAAGTGGAATAGGTGGGTGGACACCAATATATTTCGAGATCATTCCTCCACCCTTAGGAATAAATGGTCCCCATTGCGGTGAGTTCCTCCATGAGATGAGGAAACTTCTGCTGAACTTGGTTCCTGGTGAGCCACTTTCCCTAGTGAAGGAATTGGCCTACTTTGACAACTCAATATAGCTAGATCTTCTGCTAGCGGTTGTTCTTGATCTGTGTGTCCATAATCTGATTAGTTGTGGCTTGTTACATGTAGTCGAAGTTTAACTATGTTGGTGTGAGTTGTTCTGCCATGTCTATTGTGTCCAATAGAGGTGTAAAGTAGGGACGAAGGTGGTACACATTGAACACTGGGTGCAGACCAAGGAATGGTGGAATACTGAGCTCAAAGGCATTGTCCCCAATAGTTGTGGTGATGGTGTATGGACCATATCGGAGTGGGTGAAGCTTGCGGTGGGGTCTAGCGAGGCACTCCTTCTGCAAATGTAGCCACACTTTGTTTCCCACCTGGAAGTTGTGTTGCACCCGATGCTGATCATGTCGCTGCTTGTACTTAGCATTGGATCTATCTAATATGTCATGAACCTATTGGAGAATGTGTTGAATGTGCTCAATGAAGTTGTTCACCTTGGAAACTTCATACTGGACATGAGCCGAATTAGCTTGAGTAGCTGCAAATGGCATGGCTACATCAATGGGACATAGTGGATGGAATCCCAAGCCCATCTGAAAGGGGCTGTGGTCGGTTGAGCTATGGAGGGCCCATTTATAGCTATGTTGTACATAGGGGAGACTCTCATCCCATGTGCATGGATGCTTTGAGTTGTACATGCGCAAAATGTGTACGATCATCCTATTGATGACCTTTGACTGGCCATCAGTCAGGGGATGGAAAGCTGTGGACTTTGTGAGCTTGGTGTCTAGCATTGACCATAGGCTAGACCAGAATGTACTAAGGAACCTACTATCTTGATCTGAGATTATAGAGTGTGGGATCCTAAAGTGTACCCACACTCGTTCAAAGAAGAGTTTAGCAGTGGCTTCTGCTGTGATATTCTTCTTGCAGGCCGCCATTATAGCCATCTTTGAGAATCTGTCAATGACCACGAACACACAGTCATTTCCATGCTTAGTAGAAGGAATGCCTGACATGTAATCCATGGATATGGATTCCCAAGGTCGACTAGGCATAGGCAACGGAGTATAGAGGCCTTGCTTCTTGATGGACGGTTTGGAAACGGAGCAGGCAGTGCAGGATCGGATGTACTTCCCGACGTCCTGTCAAAGGTTTGGCCAATATAAATACTTCTGCAGTACTGCCACTATTTTCTCGACCCCAAAATGTCCAGCTGTTAACACCCAAAAAGGGTTCACTGCCTCATCTGCCCCATTACATGGCTCATTTGTTCATTTTCCTACCATATTTCCATCAAAAACCCATAAAACCATCTAAAAAGCCTCCAAAAGGCTTAAAATGCCTCCAAAAGGACATAAAACCCTCTTTTCCTCCAAAAAATATCCAAAAAGGAAGAAAAAATATAAAATAATGAGGAAAAGGAGGAAAAAACCCTAAACAGCTGAAATCCTAACCCTAAACCAGCACTCCACCACTATAAATAAGTGATGGAGACCCCTTATTCATCATCCACAATCACAAGTATCCTGCCTCTGCCAAAATTGCTCTTGAAACCCTAGCTCACCATTGAGCTACTTTCACCGTGAGAGCCCCTTTTGGCCCATTTCCACCATTGGAGAAAGAGAAGGAGCAGCCGGAGCTCGGAGCAACCTCTCGGATCAGCACAACGGGCTTCACCAACCTCCACATTGGAGGTCAGATCAATAAAAAAAATCATTATTTACCTTTTACTGTTTTGCTTCATGAACATGTTTAGATTAATTTTCATTACTGTTTAGCATCTTTTAATTCACATATTATTGAACTGCTACTAAGGAATCCATTGTCCTTAGTAGGTGCTCATTCGCACAAGCTAGGGGTAAAACCCTAGCAACAGTTTTGGCGACTCCGCTGGTTTTTATTTTATTTTATTTCCCGTTTTGTCCTTTCGGCTGTCGTTTTCGGCCACCGTAAACCGTCGTTTTTTGTTTCACAGTCGCGTTCCGACCGCGTCTTTCCAGCCCTTAGCTGCGAACCGACCGCACCTTTCCAGCTTTAACCCACAACCTGAGCGCGCCTATTTCTTCCAAACCCGCGTTCCGCCCGCGTCTGTTCTCCAAAAACCCGCGACCTGAGCGCGCCTGTTTCTTCCAAACCCGCGTTCCGCCCGCGTCTGTTCTCCAGAAACCCGCGACCTGAGCGCACCTGTTTCTTCCAAACCCGCGGTCCGCCCGCGTCTTTTCTCCAGAAACCCGCGACCTGAGCGCGCCTGTTTCTTCCAAACCCGTGGTCCGCCCGCGTCTTTTCTCCAGAAACCCGCGATCTGTTCGCGCCTATTTATTTCAAACCCGCGGTCCGACCGCCGATCCGATCTGACTTTTGCACTTGTTCCTGCTTTTGAACCCAGCCCCTTTGCTGCCATATTTTCTGCACCTACACAGCCATCTGTTCTACCTGCAGCCCTACAGCCTTTTCTGCAACAGCATCTTTTGTCCCCCTTTATAGAATTTTAAAAAAAATAAAAATTTCAGCATTGTTTATTTCAGATAATTTTGCATGGTAAAAATTTTCTTTCAGTATTATTGATATTTAGGAAGTTGCCCTGGCACTTCTCTTCTGGGTTCATAACCTCACAAGCACACAATCTGTCACCTAATTCAAGTGAGACTTAAAAACTACTTAACTCAACCAACATTCTAACCCCACTTGGGGAACACAAAAGAATTTTTGTAGTTAGGTAGGATCGAGGGGATAGGCTTCCAATAACACCCCTCGGTTATTTACACTTGAGACATAGTTGTTGTCCATTAGGGAACCAAAATCCCCTAGTATTTTTTGACACGGTCACAACCGGTTTATCAGAGGGCCTCTCCCTTAGGAGGGTTGAAGTCGTGAGATTGGTTCCGGAGGTCTGAGTGGAATACCGAACTCCATTCAGTAACTGAAGGGCTACCTTTCGCAGTTCTCGGGATATCCCTGTATAGGGGTATTGCGGTAAAAGGACCAAGCGGCAGATTTACCTTTCTGGACGTGTCATGAACGGGGTATCTTAGTTGCCATTCTTCTAGGATTTGACTACCCGGTGTCCCTCCCGGTAGGGGGATACCTTAGCCACTTGGCTTTCCTATTCGTATTGTCTGACTTGGATTTCGTCACCTTGCAGAGGATATGTCTAGTTGAGTCATAATACTTTTAGTTAGGTGTTTGCATGCTCCCTTACCTCCTTTTGGTCTAGTGAGTCCACCGTTTTTTATTTGTAGGCAACCTACTGTTTTTTGGTATTCTGACCATTTCTGTTGACACTCCGCCTATTGTAGCACGCAGTTACAGTGGGTGTTTTGAGTTGGTTGTTGGCCTGAGCACCCTATTTTTTGAGCTCTCCTTCTGCACACTCAGTTGCATTAGAGTTTTTTGAGCTGATTTCTAGTTACCTCAACCCACAGAGATTTGACTCCATTTGTCACCATTGGTTCCCCGAGACACTCTCGGCGCCTCAGAGGCGAGCCCCCACAGCACGGTTCACTTGACACCACCCGTCATCGACACAGATCATCATCACTTGATACCACTCATCATAGATCTCGAGCCTTGTCACTTGACTCCACTCGTTAGTGGCATAGAACTCCGTCACCAAATACTGACGCCCCTTATTTCACCTCCGATTCTGAGCTAGACTCCGAGAACCCCCTTTACACTGCCCCCACTAGTCCCATGGCTGGCGTGACTCCCACTCCCATCTTGGTAGGGACCGTTGGTGGCACATCCACCACGACACCAGTTACCACACCTACTTTGGGTATGCCCTCCACGGGGGCCCCCTCTACTGTCCCCCTCACAGCACCGATTCCCACAGCGGGAATACCTATCCCTACTCCATTAGTAACCCATACTACCCATGGTGGTGCAGGACCTTCCTATACCACCTTAGTTCCCCCACTTGGGGGAAACCTCCCTCACATGACCCCTCCACTTGGGGGCATCGGCCCCAACTTGGTCCAACCCACTACCGTGTCACATCCTTCGTCCAGTTTGCCATTCATGGCTAGCCTCAACCTGCCTAACCTAGCCAGATTAACCAACGACCCCATCCGACACGACCCTGCGTGACCTCACATGCCCACCAAGCTCCCCTCTGACATCCCTAAGTTCGAGGGAAAGGCAGGTGAGGACCCACAGAACCATATCATGTCCTTCCATCTATGGTGTTCCTCCAACTCCATAGTAGACGACTCTATTCACCTCTGTTTATTACAGCGCACTTTCACTGGCTCTGCTGCCAAGTGGTATATCGAACAACCCCATGGAACCCATGCCACCTTTACTTCCCTTGCCTCGACCTTCCTACAGTTCTTCTAGTTACCTGTCCGCTATGATGCAGGCATTGAGATCCTACTATCATGCAGACAAAACACGGCTACCCACATCACGGACCACATTCATGAATGGCATCGATGCCGTAGCCTATGCAAAATCAAGTTAGATGACCGGATCTTCCTAGATTGGTTCCTCAAATCCCTCCTTCCTATCATTGCTAAGGATGTGGCATCCGAAAGACCCCAGTCTGAAGAAGAGGCTATCCTTAAAGCCCAACAGTTCGATCTCATTTACGCCCAGTCGGGTTATCTTTATACCATAATACCTGACGCCCCTCGCGACGATTCCTCCCGGTGCGATGCGCCAGGGGCATCCCACGCTACCGACGGCATCATTGGTCGTGTCTCTTCGCAGCCTCAACCATTTTCCATAGCCCGTCCTACCCCTGGCCCTGACCCTTCGTCGGCTACCTCACAGTCTAGAGCAAACAACCCGTATTCTCCCATGACACATCACCACCATACCCATGGACCCTCATGTCCACCACAGTGTTTCGGTCATGCGACTCTTGCTCACGCCCCCCCTGTCGCACCTCAGCCCTACTATCACCAGCAGGCTGCACCAACCCCTGCGGCACACCCACAATCTGCCCCACAGCACTATCAGCAACCCCCTCAGGTTGCTGCACCTGCGCAGCCTCCACCTACATATCATCCACCGCAGCCTGCTCCAGCCCACGCACAACCTCAGAATCCACCTACTGTCCAAGGGCAAGTTTACGCTCAACAAAACCCGCAGCAAAACCAGAACAACCAACGCAACCAGGGCCAACAAAACCGCGGCAGAGGCCAAAATCGTGGGAACAACCAACCGACCGAGCAAGCTGGTCAACACCCTAATCCCCCCGCTAGTAATAATGCGGCCCCTGATAACCAAAACCCTGATCGCCCGCCCAAGCAGGCTAAAAGCCCCAATTTGCGCACAAACTATCCTTGTTCTGTTTGCGGGGTCTATGGCCACTACACACATTTTTGTCCACATATGGAGCGAGTTCGGCAACTTTTGGCTGCGGATGTACACCATCAAGGGCAGGCGGCTCCTCAAGCACCACCCAACCCCCCACAACCTCAGCAGCCACCTTTGGTGCTGCAAAACCCCTTACCCACCCAAGGCGTAGTAAACACTGAACCGTTGGCTCCCCCTCAAACTAACGCACCAACCCAACAAATCACTTACGCTGCTCCTGATCAACCCATGCTCGATTCAAGGACCCACCACTTGTTGATGATGTCCTCCGATGAGGTCAACCTCCAAACCCGGCGGAACCAATATGGCTCCACCCCTGAAGCCCCTCCCGCCGATACACCTACTAACGCTCATCCCACTGATCAGGCGTTACGTATACCTCCACCTCCACTCAATGGCGCTCCCAGAGCACCCCGTTTCCCACTTCGCTGTATCAACAATAACCCCAATGCGCAGGTTGCGTCAAACTACAACATTGTCGATGACTTAGCCCAATCCCCCGCAGCCATTTCTGCGCTAGAAGTCTTAAAAAACTGCCCTTCGCAGCGCAAGAATTTACTCTTAGCCATTGGGGCTATTGATCCAAATGATTCGTAGTTAATGGCATTTGATTTGGACCAATCCGAACCCCGCCTGCCTTCCACTTTGGCATTCCAAGTTTCTGTTTCCATTCGGAATTTTGTCATCCATCGATGCATTATTGATGAAGGTGCCTCTACATGTGTCATGCCCACCTCCATCTGGCAGAAAATGAGATCCCCCCCTCTCCAGCAGTCCTCTACTGCGTTGCGAGCCTACGACGGCCGTTCAGCTCAACCCCAAGGCCTATTAACTAACGTCCCCGTCTCACTGGCTGGCAAAATTGTCCTCATAAATATCGAGGTTATCAATGCACAGCTTGATTACAACCTTTTACTTGGCCGCAGCTACATGTATGCCATGCAAGCAGTTGCTTCTGCTGTTTTTCGTACCATGATGTTCCCCCATGAGGGACGTGTGGTCAAGGTTGACCAACTCACTTACCATGATCCCAATGCCCCCGCGGCACCCGAAAATG
>LPNX010753158.1:138653-149027 GCA_001517045.1 Pseudotsuga menziesii
ATGACGAAAGATCCACAAAGAAACTGGCCTGGCTTTCCGGGTGAAAACTTATGAAAAGAATCGGCGGTCGGGCGAGACTGAAGTCGGGCGGGCTGAGAATCCGGCATCGGATGGGTAAGGTTTCGGGGGGAGCCGCAATGGTGAAGGAGAACAAGAAGAGGGTGAATGGAAACACGGGCGTCGTAGGCAATCGGGCGGCGGAGGGAAGTGGGTCGGAAGCTGAACAGCTCCGCCACCCGCAACAACGGACGGAAAGCAGATCGGAGACAGGCGACGGGAGCGGTAGGTCGGACGTCGGACGACAAACGAATCGGAGGCCGACTTCCCCCTTCCGGCCGCAACGGCGGGTGAGCCGGAACTNGCATGGTTTATCTGGGCGAAAAATTCATGGTACAATGAATCGGCGGTCGGGCAGTACTTGGATCGGATGAGACAAGGTTTCTGTACCATGTGGGAGAAGGCTCCAGGAGCCGCAATGGCGGAGGAGCGCCAGAAGAGGGGGAGTGAAAACGTAGGCGCCATAGGAAATCGGGCGGCAGAGGGAAGTGGGTCGGAAGCTGAACAACTCTGCCACCCGCAACAGCGGACGGAATGCAAATTGGAGACAGGTGACAGGAGTCGGTAGGTCAGATGTCAGACGACAAACAAATCGGAGGCCAACTTCCCCCTTCCGGCTGCAACGGTGGGTGAGCCGAGACTCTGGAGCACGCGATTTACAGCCACGAATCAGGCGTCGGGCGACAGTTCAATCGGGTGGAGACTTTGGTCTAGGAGCCGCAACGGTGGGTGAGACAGAATTCAACTTCTTCTAAAAGAGGCCCGATCCAAAGAGAAAACGAACAGCGCTGAGGCCCAACTATGGCCAAAACATCAATTTTCTTCGCTAAGGCAAACTTTCACACTCTATGGGCATTAAAAAATGGATCGCGCGACTCGAGCTGACTGAAAGAAACAAGCACAAAGGCANTTCTTCGCTAAGGCAAACTTTCACACTCTATGGGCATTAAAAAGGATCGCGCGACTCGAGCTGACTGAAAGAAACAAGCACAAAGGCAGGCAATCAACCTCAAACGCAAAGATACGCTCAAAGGCGCCAAGCTTTTAACAATTGNCAAACACAAAGATATGCTCAAAGGCACCAAGCTTTTAACAATTTATCTAAGTAAACAATGAAGAGGAGGGGTCCCATAGTTTAAGCGAAAACTAAAATCGGGGAGACGGTTGCGGCAGCAACAACTGGCGATTTCCTGGTGAACCTAGGTCTCTGGGTGGTTTCTTCCTTGAAAAGTAGACTGTCNTTTGCGGCAGCAACAAGACCATAACAACAACAAGTAAGCAGTATTTTTGACATTGCATGAAGAAAGATATAGCATAATATATCTCTAGGTGTCAACAGTTCCATCATGTCAAGGCAATACATCAACATCTAGCAAGATTGTTACAACCCTTATCCATTCCAAACTGTAAGTGGGAAGATACTTCTATGGACTTCATAATAGGCTTTCCAAGGACAATGGAACAACATGAAATTGCCTTGTGGTGGATGCCTTTAGAGAAGGGATATAGATTATACCAGGGGTATATTGTTGAACTAAAGAGAATATTGGAAAATTAAAGAGCATATCTATCAATATATTGGCTTAATAAAAGGAATCACTAGACCTTATATTGGCTTAATAAAAGGAATCACCAGACCTCACATCAGTTCTTTAAATAAACAAATGCCAAAATGCTTACTATTCTCAATGTCGAAATGCAAATCAGAATTACCATACGTTTGTTCTCTTTAGCACAAAAAGCACGGATTACTTCTAGATATTCTTCCTCATGAGTCTCATTACCATATTAATTTTCAATGATGGATATTCTAGGTATGTCAACTTAATGATGACATTATGAATTGGTATTATTTTTGGAAATATTGCACAGATTGTGGACCAAAGATCTAATATCAATAAGTGCACATAAGCATGATTCATAAAAGAATGTTGACTCAACTATGTGTTCTGATGGTAAGGATATTCTCAACTATTATGCTTACAACAGTCTAATTAATTTCTTTAATGGAAAGTATATTACAGGTTTGATAATTTCTATGAGACAATATGTGATATTGTGAAATTAATTCACCTTTCTATGTAAAGCTTTAAGCCAATTTAAACTAATTTTATTGCATATGATCCAATATAAATTGCTTTTGTGTCATTATGTAGACTCCATTGTATATAACAATGTTGAATAACACTCTTCTTACTCTATCAGGAATCCCTTCATGAAGGAACAAAATAGTGGAATGCCTTGAATTAATAGCTAGAGAGGGTGCATAGAGAAATTTAGCATGTTATAGGAGACAAGGATCAATGCATTAGCCAAATCCAGGATCTCACGGAAGAGAATGCAATGTTTAAAGAATTCACAAGAAAATAAACATGTGGACTTTAGATCCTTACTACGAAAGCAACTACACTCGAGGTAATCTTTAGAGAAGATCCCTTTTCACTCAAAACCATTAAGTGATGTCCTTTAATCTTTGGGGAATCTGGTAAATGCTGTTGTAATTTATGTATTCACTTGGATGCATTCTCTATATCTTAATATATTCAATCCTCAATGTTATTATTGGTTTGGGCAATGTTTGTAGGAAAGTTATATGTCTCAAGTAGATTAGATCAAATCCTTGCATCAACAACTTGATGTAGCAAACCAGAAATTGAAGGTTGGGGCTCAATGTTACCACCTCAAAGAAAATGCAGTGATTTTTTATTTTGTTTATTTGTCATCCAAAAATGTGTTTTTTAGTTTCTTGTAATGGTATTTTTTCCATGTTGTGTGGTGGAGATATTTCATTATTACATTTGAAAATTTTGGAAGCTTTGTATGATATATGTAAATGGTTATCTCAAGTGCATATGGAATATGCTTCTTTTGAACAACATAAACGAGAGGGGGGTGGATACTTGTCAAAGGTTGAGGATTTGCAAGCATGACTTGCAAAAGCAAAGCATCAAATCCATGAAGGGAATTTTATGTTATTCTTGAAACAAGCATTTTTTGTAAGATCTTGTTGCTAGTATTGCAAAAATTATCCAAAGCAGCCAGTCTTGGATTCAAGCCCTATGCATTGTTGTCTTCATTGTGTCCCTTTTCATTTTTGCAAGTGTCTCATGGTTGACATGTGGATGTTTTAGATGATCGTACAAGAGATGCTTGAAGGATTCTATTTGCATGTGCATGTAGAGATGGAGATCCATGATACTAAAACAAAGTTGAAGAGTGTATGAAGTTGATCAACATTAGATTGGGAGAACAATCCCATTGTTCTCGCATATTGGAAGACAGAAGTTGATGGTTTTAATTAATGGCCATTGTTATTTTCCAAGCTTGTATCTGTTGCTTGCATATGTTTGTTGGATTTACATGGCTTCAAAACTATATTCGGGTGCAAAAAGATGTACATCATTCTTTTCAGCCAAATTGTTGTTAATGGCTAAAGGAAGATATCGATGTTGCAATAAGATGTTATAATGGTAATAAAAACATCCCTTTTTATATTGTGTTTTGTCGTGTAATCTGTTTCTTTGAATGAGTAATTATCTAGCCACTTTTAATTTTGTTTAAGTGTTTTGTAACTCTTTGAAAAATTATTGAAATTTAAATAATGTTTTAAGTTGAGTTTGTACACTAAATCTACTACAAAATAACAACAATTGATCTGGGTACATATTAAATTGCCAAATGTACTACTATAAAATGATGTCATCTTATAATGACCAAATAACAACAATTAATGACCAATTAACAACAAATAATGATCAAATAAATGACCACATAACAACAATCAATGACCAATTTAATTACCACATAACAACAATTAATGACCACATAACACCAATTAACGACCAAATAACAACAAATAAATGACCATATAACATCAATTAATGACCACATAAATGACTAATTATATGAGCACAATCAATGATTAAAAAACAACAAATAATGACAAATTAACAACAATTAATGACCAAATAAATGATTCAATATATGACATGCTCGAAGCAATTTAAAGAAATTTAATACCAAATGATAAATGACCAATTTGGTGGGGAGATAAGTGAGTGCTAATATGTCACCAATGGTCACGTGACAAAAAATAGTCATTTATAGCTGATTTTTAGTAATTTATTTACTAACTAATTACCCATTAAGTACTAGTGTTTGTTGGTAAACATCTTGGGCACTTTCGACTTCTGATTCCCAATTGGAGTCAAAACGTCAGCAAGGTTTTTCGAATGAACAGTTTTGTACTCTTGATTTTTGATTTTCGATTTTCGACTCCCAGTGTATGGAAAAGTCGGCACTGACCAATTTAACCGTCGGTTTATAACCGTTGAGATTCATTACCAAGGTAGTTAAGGGGCCAATTAACTGCAATTAAGGTGTCAATGAGTCGTTAATGGTGATAATGTTAGAATGATGGCATTTGACCGTCAGGTTTGTTGTTAATAATTGGATATGTTTATTAATCCAATTTAATAACCGCCTAATCAAGATTAAAGGTTAATTAGGAAAACTAGCCTATGGGTGACTACATCTCTACATTGTTGGTATCAGTTGGTCAAGAATTGAATGTCTGGTTTGTGAAATGTGCCCTCTAATGGTAAGATTGATCAAGACAAGTGTAATAAATTGATATTGGAATTAAAAAAAAAAGGAGTTTGTAGTGTGTGTTGGAGTTTCCCGTCACCTCAAAGTGGCATTGAGGTGATCAGGGACATGACAAAATTATCCAATTGTTTAAAGTCATATATTTTAGTATTGGCTCATTTAGTTAAATGAACTAGTTTTATATTAATATTGAGACCTAGGATCAAATTATGCTCTGAACTATAATGGATTTTGAATTAAATATTGTCTTTTACTTAAAAAATAAATCTTGAGAGTACACTTGTCTCATCTTCCTGCAATCTAGGAAGAGGACCCTTCCTCGTTCACTCTGTTACCCTCTAGATACTCTACAGTGCACCATACCATATTTCCACGGAGGAGGGGTCATTTTTTCTATGTCAAGCACAAGTTTGGGCTTGATTTATGTACGATATTGGTCTAGGAGAGGTATTCTTAGGAGCTCACTCTTTTCTCTTTCACTATCGGATACATCTAAGGGAAGAGTAAATTAGGGTTTATATTCATAAAATATATGTCTTGTAAGTGAGACATCCCTGTCTAAAGAGTCTCTCTTGTTAGGCCTTTGGTGCCTCTGTTTCCCTAATTAGGTTAAGGCCAATGCAACCTAGGGTTTCTTGATTTTTCCCTAATTCATCAAAATAGGATTGTCGATTCTTGAGAAGAACACTAACCACGATTCCTTGGTGGACTTGAAAAGAAGAGACTTAGGTATTTATTTCCTTCATCTTCACTCATAATCTCTTTTTTATCAAAGTCATGTACTATATATTGTTAAAAATTGTAATGCCCCATTTATTAGAGTTTACTTATTTATGCTAGATAACATTAAGTAATACATTGGATTGTAATATAACACGTTCATTGTTATGCAATGTGATCATAAGATAAAATTATATATATATATATATATATTATGGCTGGTTTATTTATTTTGCTTTGTATTATCTATGAATATGACCCTTGGTTATACAAAGATTATAAGACGTTTAAGTTATAATAGGAAACATATTGAATCGATGTTATCTCAGGTATTACTGATGGTTTGTCTAGTGTGGCAGGAAATCAACAGTGCATGTTGACACAAGGTTGCAACAATGGGTACAAGGACTCTTGAATGAGTCAAATCTTTGTAATGTTTATAATGAGAAAATTTATATCATGATTTATGATTTTGGAAAAATTAATCCACGTGATTGTTGGTATGTGTGCAGGAACAGATATAATGCTTGCCAATGAAACCACATATGGGTAATGGGAATTGTATAGGGGAATGTACAAAAATGAATATCACTTATTTTCCATGAGATGGGTTGAAAAGAGAGAGAGAGAGGGAGTCTTTTACCCATGATATGCATGTTGTCGTTAGGGTAGGCCACGTACTCGATCACTCACGAGGATTAACTGAGGGGCGCACAATAAGGTGTCTGTTTTATTCCTCAGTAATCATTAGTCTTTCAATAGTGTAGATATGACTGAGTTAACATGGTCTCAGCCATCTTACGAACTCCCCACCATGGAAAACATGATATTTGAAGGGAATGAATATTGTCATGGCACTCTTGATATCATCGTGATAAAGAAATGCAATTAATAAAATATAACACTAAAAAGATATAAGGTGCTCTAATTATATTTAAATAGATAATAAATTCATATGCTGAAAATAGATCAAAGAATGTGTGTAATAATAGAAAACGTCACATACACAAGAAAATAGAGAAAGTAATTACTAACTAAAATATTGGAAACAGAAATGCACACACAAAGCTAGGAGAGAAAAGCAAAATTCAAGGAAACATTTTTAATGAAAATAGGAAGAATTAAGGAAAGTGATGATAAAACAAAATTTAGAAAGTGTAAGAAAAGAACAGTGGAAATTGCATATATATTTGAGAAGAAAATCCACAGAAAATGGAATTAAGATGAGTTCAAAATAGAAATAAATAAATAGTATTTTACATAAGAAAAAGAGAAAGAGAATCTCAAAAGGCTATAAACAAGAGAAGAGGGATTTTTACTTAGATAACTTTTTATTTGGATGGATGAAAGAATATCAATTTGAGTTTGAGGTGACTATGGAGAGTTTGGTTAATCAGTTTGTGAACGGGGTTGGGAGGCCCCTTAGTGAATCTATGCATTCTGATCGTGCTAAAGGTATTTCCATACAATCCTCGTTGCAACTCGGGGGATCTTAGGGAAAGGACAGTACCATGGGAGTGGTAGGGTGGTCAACCAGTGTGGTTATCTCCATTGAAAAGCTAATTCGAGGATTGTATTTCTCAAGAATCATGTGTTCATCGATTATGGAACAAAGCCCTTAGGCACAACAGAAGATCAAGAAAATCAACAACATCTTGAACATCGAATCGGGTTCAATGTATTGTTTATTTCATTTTATATATAAATTAGTATTCATTTGTTGTGTTTGCATTTGTTTAGTATTTTGTAGCATTGCATTCATATTATATATTGAATAAGAAGTTCTTTGAAGGGTGGACTGTCACATATGGTATCAGAGCCTAGGTTCGAACGCTCGGCCTTAAGGGCTCTCACATGTCTTTCCAATCTATGAGATTTGTTTATGAGTCTGTGGTATATCACAATAAAGAATTACTGAGCTAGATTGTTTTACAAAAATGGATAATTACAATCGAATTCAAACTCTGCAAATGAATCCTTGACTGCGATTTACTTTGTTTTGACTGCGTTTTACATCTCTGTGACAACGATTTTCATTCTCTACTTTTGATTGGGGACATTTCCAACTCGATCTGCATCGGATTTGATAATCACAATGCAGACCCAACTCTCTGCATATGATTCCCTAGCTTGTATGGTATACGCTCAGACTGTATAAGCGTGTAGTTCAGATCCATTTCCTGTAAGCGTTTTTTTTCATCTATGACTTGATATGGGGAAACGTGTGGATCATAATCAGATCCAATCTATGATGCCTTTATTTCTTGCCTGAAAATCCAGATCTGGAAGAGTGTGTTTAAACCAATGTCCGCGTTTTTCCTTTTCTGATCTGTAATACATGTTTTCCGTTACAAAAACTCTATCCAAATCTCAATTGTGATTATTACCCAAAGCATTTTATGATGAATTATTTAAAAACACGGTTTTAGTATGGCTGTGTACCATTCAATTTTAGTCACAAAGCCTGTCTGCGTTGGATTTATAACTTTGCATTCGATCCCGAAGGTCTGCATTTGATCTCCAGAACACATATATGAATATTCTAAACTCAGATCCGACATATGTATTAACCCAACATTGCGTTTGATTTCCAAATCGCTTGTCCTAATTGTTTTTTTATTACCTGTATAATATTTAATATTTTAAACTCAGATTCGTTCCCTTCTTGACTGCGATTTTTGATGAACTATCCGATGCCTGGGTGCATGTGTTGACTGCATTCCTTTTTCATTGATTGACCTGTCGAAACATGTTTTTTTTTCTCTCTGTAAGCATTTCTTGCTTGCGATCTCTATAAAATTGTTTTTGGTGTGACTGCGATTTATATCTGGGGAAAATATCTTTGGGATTCTTGAAAATCTAGATCTGATATACACTGTGATAAATAAAAAAATAGTATTGCTTATAGTATACATGCTTTGGAAGACGTTTAAGTTATATAACTCATGCAATTATATATAGAAGGGAATCCTATTTAGGTACATTAGAGATATAGGAAGAATGGTAATCTATATTTTTCAAATGGAAAGATGATTGATAAGATAAAGTTTGGGAAAAAAACTTTAATTTAGAACATAGCGTTTCATTCAAATGGTGAATTGAGAAAAATTATGGAAATGTATTTCAATTACTTTGTAAATTCAAAAGCATGATCCTTAGTAAGATGGGTAGCATACATGTTTTTGATACAAAGTAAAATATGCTATATGTAGCATTAAAGTGTGATATATTATATGTATGAGGGATGCAATTATACATTAGTATATTTAAATGAGAAAATACTTTAAATAAGGTTGTTGCAGCAAAATAGAAACTATATCATCGAGCTCTAGTTAATTCTAACTATTTAACTAAGGTTGGTATGAAACTGACAGTGCACTTCAGCCCAACAAACCCATAATGTAACAACTGTGAATAAACTCACATAAATGAGTAGGATAAATCGTAATATTGTAGCAGAAATAGGATCATGAGCAATAACATTAAAAAAAAAAAACGGTTAAATTAGGCATGTGCTTGATCATTAATTATTTAGATTGCGTATAGAGAATGTCGGTGTATCCATGCAACATGCATCTTAATCTGGATTAGAATCAAGAAGGTCCATTAAAATTGATGTATATAGCATCTAATTATACTTATTTAATTTAGTCTTCTTTATAATATATATATATATATATTTTTTAACAGAAACTAAAAAGGGGGTTTGAATAAAAGGGGCTGTGCATAGCCATTCATTACAAAATAGATAATATTGAGTGTTTATGTACACCAAAAAAGCTGCACAGAAGGTCTAACCATGGGGCTGTCCAAAAAGCCTTACACAAAATTTGCTCAAAGCATCTGAGACTGCAGGAGGGGTATACCCTTACAAACTGCTGACATAGAAACAGACAAAAGAACATGTAGGCATAACAAAAAAGAAGGGGTGGCAGATTACTGATTGCCTCTGTTGTTTCTAGGCTGAACGACAGATTCCTCTTCCATAGGAATCACAGCTTCTGCGACTTCGCCATTGACTCTGCTGGTCTGGTTCATTGCAATGAAACGCTGAAGATCCTCTTGGATCCTATCCACTTTCCCCAGAAGTCCCCGGAGATTGCTCTCGTTGTCATCTATGCGAGCATCATTATTACTTACTTGCTGAGAGGTGTAACTAACGGTGTCTGCCATTTTCTTCACCTCCAAGGCCATTTCTTTAGTGTCCACGACATTGATTGCTGGAAGCTCGTAGAGTCTGTGCAAATTCTTTTTTATATCCATTATGCCTGCCGATTCTCCACCCTGCGCCATTCTGGATTCTTCAGTCGAGATGCTTAACCGAGCGAAGTGATTGCGGGTGCCACTAACAGGATTGACTGAAACGTTGTCCTGGTGCACGTACGAGTTGAGCACAACAAGTTCTTGGAGCAGAGAACCTTCGCCTTGCTTTTGACAGACCACCATGCCCACAGCTCCTTCCTGCCAGCCCAAGCAGTGGCAGCCAAGAACCAAAATTTGCCCCCTATTACCAAGCGCACCAATGTTGAGAGTTGCAGGCTGAAACACTGAAAAGGACGAACACGAACAAGAGGATAAGGCTGCAAATGCCAGCCGTTCCTTCACCACCGAGCGCGTGAGGGGGAAGTCCTGCCACGGGAGGCCTTGAAGCCACCCTTCACTGATGCCTGAAACTACCTGAGTCAAAAGACGCAGAGCTTCATGGAGGCCAGAGATTACAATGGGGAAGGGATGAAGAGGCATACTGAGAACGGACGAAGACAGAGGATAAAGAGAGATGGGACGAGAGGCGTGCGAGGGATAAATGCCAATGTCATGCGGCCTTAAGGCCATTAAAACCGCATCATCCGAGGGGTGGAGAGAACGAGGAGAAGGCCACACGGCGAGGAGGAGGGGACTGGGAGAAAAATGCATGGAGCCGGCAAAGGACAAGCAGGGAGGGAGAGCGAAATGACTACGGCAGGCTAGGAGCGGGAGGATAAAGGGGGA
>LPNX010753158.1:154092-235178 GCA_001517045.1 Pseudotsuga menziesii
TGATGTTGATTGATTATAAGACGCTTAAGTTATAATAGGAAAAATATTGAATCGATGTTATCTTAGATATTACTGATGGTTTGTCTAGTGTGGCAGGAAACCAACAGTGCATGTTGACGCAAGGTTGCAACAATGGGTACAAGGACTCCTGAATGAGTCAAATCTTTGTAATGTTTATAATGAGAAATTTTATATCATGATTTATGATTTTGGAAAAAGTAATGCACGTGATTGTTGGTATGTGTGTAGCCACAGATATAATGCTTGCCAATGAACCCACATATGGGTAAAGGGAATTGTATAAGGGAATGTACCAACATGAATATCACTTATTTTCCATGCGATGGGTTGAAAAGAGAGAGAGTCTTTTACCCATGATATGCATGTTGTCGTGAGGGTAGGTCGCAGACTCGGTCACTCATGAGGATTAACTGAGGGGCATGCACTAAGGTGTCGGCCTTATTCCTCGGTAACCATTAGTCTCTCAATAGTGTAGATATGACTGAGTTAACATGGTCTCGGCCATCTTACAAACTCCCCACCATGGAAAACACGATATTTTGAAGGGAATGAATATTGTCATGGAACCCTTGATATCATCGTGATAAAGAAATGCAATTAATGAAATATAACACTTAAAAGATATAAGGTGCTCTAATGATATTTAAATAGATAATAAATTCATGAGCTGGAAATAGATCAAAGAATGTATGAAATAATAGGAAACATCACATACACAAGAAAATAGAGAAAGTAATTACTAACTAAAATATTGGAAACACAAATGCACACACAAAGCTAGGAGAGAAAAGAAAAATCAAGGAAACATTTTGAATGAAAATAGGAAGAATTAAGAAAAGCGAGGATAAAATAAAATTTATAAAGTGTAAGAAAAGAAAAGTGGGAATTGCATATGCATATGAGAAGAAAATCCATAGAAATGGAATTAAGATGAGTTCAAAATAGAAATAAATAAATAGTATTTTACATAAGAAAAAGAGAAAGAGAATCTCAAAAGGCTATAAATAAGAGAAGAGGGATTTTTACTCAAATAATGTTTTCTTCCCTAATATTGGATGGATGAAAGAATATCAATTTGAGCTTGAGGTGACTGTGGAGAGTTTGGTTAATCAGTTTGTGAACGGGGTTGGGAGGCCCCTTAATGAATCTATGCATTCTGATCATGCTAAAGATATTTCCATACAATCTCTGTTGCAACTCGGGGGATCCTAGGGAAAGAAGAGTACCCTAGGAGTGGTAGGGTGTTCAACCAGTTGGGTTATCTTCATTGGCAAGCTAATTCGAGGATTGGATTTCTCAAGAATTATGTGTTCATCGATTATGGAACAAAGCCCTTAGCCACAATAGAAGATCAAGAAAATCAACAACATCTTGAACATCGAATCAGGTTCAATGTATTGTTTATTTCATTATATATATAAATTAGTATTCCTTTGGTGTGTTTGCATTTGTTTAGTATTTTGTAGCATTGCATTCATATTATATATTCAATAAGAAGTTCTTGAAGGGTGGGGTGTAAAAATCATATATTGTAAAAAAGCCCTAAAAATTGTATATTTTGCAAAAATTCCAAAAATATTTATTTTGCATCGTACATTATTTTAATTTTATTAAGTATTTAGTTTCAACAATAAATTTCATTTTTAAATTAGGCATTGAAAAAATCCCAAAAATTGAAAATATTTGCAAAAAAATCATTTGTTGGCCCTAAAAGTGCCCTAAGGGAGGTGAAGTCCTCCAAGGAATAGGTGACTTCAGTCCTAAGGGAAATTTTAGATTTGGTTATTTATTTATTGTAAGCCTATCTCAAAGGAAAATTGAAACCCAAGGGGTTTGAGGAAGTTTGGGTCAAATTCTAGGTCACCCGAGAGGATCCAGGGAGGATTTGAGGCCAAGGAATTTTCTAATTTTCTTTTACTGTGATAAGTTGGAGACCTGTATCATTATTCAATGTCAGATCACACATTTTATCCACCAAATCAATTTGACCCTAGGGGGAATAGGTGTGCCCCTTTGTGTTGATCACCAAGAGGTAAAGTTTGTGTGTTTTTTACAGTTGGTTTGAGAGATATCTCCACTTTTCTATTGTTGGTTTTTACTGCATAAAATTGCAGCAATGAGTTACAAGTTCATTATTGGTCCTAACCTTCCAATTCTAGGGGTTTGTTGTACTTATCTTTCATTAACTGTATTAGAAATTGGTCTATTAAAAATCAGAAGGTTTTCTAGGGATATAATTGTCTTTTGTTGTGTTATTATAGGACTATCCTTAACTCATTTAGAGATCCTTCCATTTCCCAAGGAGTGGGGTCTAGAGAAGAAGGGAGATTACATCAAGGTGACAGTGGGCATGCTTCCTTGAATAATTGTTGATCATAGAAGCTAGCTCCACACATCTAACTTGGGTCCACTTATCTTTAATCATGGGAGAGTGCTATTTTTTTAGGCAACACACCCCAAAATGTAAAATATAAACACATATCAGTGTAATATATAGCTCTCATTGAACATAGGATTTGTGTGAGGGTGAGTGGAGTGTTTATCTTTGGATGTAGTGGAGTAGGTGCCCAAGCAACTTGAGCTAGGTGTATTAGTTCATACCACTCGATGCATAAAGTTATAATATAATGCGGGGAAAAAGGTTATCATTATGCGATCCCCCATTATATATTATATATAGAGAAACTTGTATGATGTATCATAGCCTAAAGAAAAATTGGATAAGTTATCATCACAATGATATTTTTTATTACGTTCAATATTTTGTCAATACAACAATAAAGTTTAATGAAAAAAATGGGTTATCATAGTCACAATACCTACACTCCAATCTACTTAACCATGTCTTCACTCTACAACCATTCAAGAAATACACACTAGCTTTGGGTTGATCAATCCATCGACACGACAATGTGGACGGAATCTATTATTCCAATAAGCCTTAGAGGATAAGTAAAAGTCACAAAGTTAGTTACATAAAAAACAAAGACCAAGGTGAATCAAGTGGTTCATTAGGGGACATATGTATTCTCATCAATTGTGTCATTAGGTCTAGGTTGTGTCAGTATTGTGTTGTGTTCAAGGAAAATTACAACACATAATAGGGGGCCACATAGAAATTGTGTTAGATTGGATGATGTGATGACGGGGCAACCTAATTTTCCTTTAAACCCCTATGAAGTTCACTCGGGTGTTGTAACAACATTTATGGTCACTAGATTGAAGTGATCATTGAACATTAAAATGATTATAGAATATATTAAAAACCCTTGGAAAATTTACAAAAAAAAATGTGAATTTGCCTTGAAGCCACGGATTTGAGATACCCACCATGTCAAAGATAGAGGTTAGATGATATATACCCACTATTGATGCTCTCTAGTTATAAATATTAACACTTAGTATGTTTTAGACTCATTGTTTGTGTTGCTTCCCCTTGTTCAACTTGAGGTATTCCACTCCAACTCTCATTCTTTCCTTATGAAACTTTAAAACCCTTGTAATATTTCCCATGTTGCATTTATCAAATATTCTTAGCTCTTTATAAATGCCATTTCTGAAGCTAGTAATAAAGATGGGAAAAACAACATTCAAAGTTGAACTACAAAAGGAGGTTTTTCTGGATGAAGTTGCCGACCCTAGGGTTACTCTGTTAATTACCTTAAGGTTCAAGTAGAATCCATGAAACTTATTGATGATCACGACCTCTTCGACCAACATTTATTTCTAAATTTTGAACCATAAGTGTATCAATCGACAGTTAGAACCCAAACTGGACAAATGAACTCCTTAATCAAGCTAGAGTTCAAGGGCTTGCATGAGTCTACACTAATGCATGTAATGAAGTTTCTTTCCTTTGGGAGCATGAGAAATTTTCCAGATCTGTTAAGTTTCTTTTTAGACTCCTATAATAATGGCCACCTTTGGCTAGAACACCCCGTTCCCTTCAATGTTCGAGCCATTAAGGACTTGATTGGACTCCCTAAAATTAGGTCAAACAATACTTTATATTAATAAGACAAGAAAATGGGGGAAAACAATTTTATTGTCAAGTATGCCATTGACTGCAATAACAAAGGTGCCAAAATTAAAAATATCAACAATCTAGATATTAAATCGACTAGCCAAATCATGGATTGTCGCACGAGAAAGACACAATCTTGTTAGTGCACTTTGTATATTCTTCATGTTGCAGAAACTTGCATGTAGGGTATTAAGATCAATAGGTGCCAATACTTCATGAATGAACTTATGGACACAATT
Organism: Pseudotsuga menziesii; assembly: GCA_001517045.1. Taxonomy (NCBI): domain Eukaryota; kingdom Viridiplantae; phylum Streptophyta; class Pinopsida; order Pinales; family Pinaceae; genus Pseudotsuga; species Pseudotsuga menziesii. The sequence continues at coordinate 158,377 of LPNX010753158.1, forward strand.
GGTATCTAAAAGTTGTCATGGACATTCCATTGAAACAACTCATCACAACAAATCTTACAACTTTCTGCAAAATCTTAGTTATGCAATGTTTATTTAAGATTTAAGATTCATTGTGTTAGCTTAATTCCACATAATGCTAAAATAAATTAAAATTGAAAGGAAAATAACTATATCAAAATAACACAAGATATACCCTAGGAAAACTCTGTTCTCCAATATGCAATGCAAATACCAACAAAGTGGTACTCTTTATGGAGTGACATATGACAATGTGGCCTATATGGCTACTAGAGGTAATCCTACTTACTTTGTTATGCTTAATTTTCCCTGGCTCTTTCTCAACTATGGAACAATACAATAATACCATAAGAATATAACCCCTTCTCTCCCAATTGTCGAGTATTTAACATTGTCCTGATAGCCATTTAAGGTTAGCTTAGGGTTTTTGCATGCATCAACTCTCAATTAGGGTGATCGTTTCAGATCCTATAAAATGTTATTGGAAGTCCACAGATTTCTAGCTCCACATGTGTGAGTAATGAGAGATGAGTGGAATCAACTCAATACCATGGTGGTGAATATGTTAGGTCAACTTGTGGGAGCCATAACTTTCTCCTACGAACTCTGATTGAGGTGATATTTGTGTCATTGGAAATTTCTTAGAGTGTAAAACAACACTGAGAGGGTAATAGATTTACTTGTAAAATTTTGTCCCAAAAAAACATCATTTAAGCCCTCAATCGAACCTCAAAAGGTTTTGGACCCCGAATCTCCGAAGAAAGACTTGCCCCTTAAATGGGCCCTACAAGCCTTTCATCTAATATTTCCTCCTAGAAAACACCAAAATTGATAGCAAATCATATATCGATCCATTTTGGATCTTACCTCCCCATATTTGGAGTCTTTTGGTCCCCAAAATATTTTACTAAATGAGGTGCATAAAATTTTCTTCTACCTTCTCCCTAGAGTACCATTTATCCTTTCCACGAAGTTGTCCTTTCAACCCAACCCTCTAGAGTTCATAATGTCCTTGTGTAGTTGTTTTAGATTTCTTCTACAAACTGCATCTTCTGTTAACTCTGCTTGATCTTCTGGAACAAAGTACTCTATGAAAGGTAAGACCTACTCAAGGTCTTGGTCCAATATTGAAGGTTCAAAGAGTCTTAGATTTTCCACATTCACTACTAAGAAAATATGCATATATGGTGGTAGAGTGAGTCTAAACACATTATCTCCTACCTTCTCTAACACTTTAAAAGGATCATATCATAGTTCCTTGATATTCTTACTAGGACCTTGTAGTATTTCTTTATTCAAGTGCAACCAAACTCTATCTCCCACCTTGATTTTTTTTCTCAACCCTATGTTGGTCATGTCTACCCTTGTAAATTTCATGTGAGTTCTTCAATGTCTCTTGTACTTGCAAATGGATTTGCATGATATTATCAATGAATTTTTCATATCTTAATGCTTACCCTGTGATGTATCCCTCACTCCCCCTTGTTGTCACTATACAAAATCTAGAGGTGAAAGTGGCAGATATCCAAAACAAGTTTCAAAACGGGACTTAACAATGGAGGTTTGTAATTCTCTATTATAAGAGTTTTGTATGCATATCAAATTCTAATCCCGAGTCTTTAGGTGCTTCCGATTATAACCCATCAAAATATGAACCAATGTCATGTTCACCACTTATGTTTATGCACCTATATGTCAATGGAAATTTGTATACCTCTTCAACTTAATGTCCGTCTTCTCAAGAGTGTAGTCCAAAATGCACTAACAAATATGGTATCTCTATCTAAGATGACAATTCTTGGTATCCCAAAGTGCATCTGTACCTTTTCAAAGAACAAGTTTGTTTCTTATTGTCTTTTGATGGTCTTTGTACAATACATGAGAATGCAAATCTTACTAATCCTATCAACTATCACATATAAATATTCATGTCCCTTCCTGGTTCTTGGTAAGCCACCCACATAATCCATGAATATGTTCTCCCATTGTATAGTAGGTACAAGTAAGGGATGGTATAAACCTTGCTTCCTATTACTAGAATTGATTGTACAACAAAGTATGCATCCTCTAATAAACTAAGCTACATCTTCTTGCATTCTAGGATAATAATCATACCTTTGTAAGTTGGAAATTGTCTTTCCAACACCAAAATTCCTTGCAACTTTGGAGGTGTGAGCCTCTCTAATAAGTTGCAAACTCTTACCTTTAGGAATACAAAGCTTGTCCAACTTGTAGAATAACCAATCCTAGATATGATAGCCAACTTTGTCGTCACCTTCTTCTACATGGAATTGGCCTTATAGCTATTGAAATACCTTCTTGAAGTCTTCATCTTGTGTATATTCCTCCTCATATGCATCACGGGTGAAAGACTCTGTATGCATAAGAGTGCCCAAAGTTGTGATCTTGGCTATAGGTGGCCTGAAGAGAATATGTGCCTTCTTATTCACAATGCTCTTCTTATATTTGATGATTAGATTAAATTGTGGTAAAAATCCCATCCTCTTGTAGTGTCAGGTTTGTTGTAGCTTACTCTATGCCTACAAATATTGTATTGGTTGGTGATTAGTGTGAATGATGATCTCCTTTCCCATCAGATAGTGCTTTCACTTCTTAACAACTTGAAAAAAGGTGTAGAGATCCTTTTCATATGTAGGGTAGTTTAAGAGTTCACCATGAAACATTTCATAATGATATCATATTGGTGTTCCTCCTTGCACCAAAATCACTCCAAAATTATATCCACTTGCAATTGTCTCCAATTTGAAAGACTTCTACAAGTTTGGAAATGAGATAATTGGTGTCTAACTCATGCTTCATTTTATCTCTTCAAAGGAATTCTATTGATTATTTCCCCTTTGGAAACCCTTGTTATTGGTTGTTATGGCATGGAGAGGTACAACTATATTTTAAAAGGGAGTTATGAAATTATAAAGGTAATATGTTGCTTCCAAGAAGATCCTAACTTCAATGATAGTTACAAAAGTTAGCAACTTGGTGATGGCATCCATATTTTCAAGATCAATCTTAAGTTCTCCTCCACCGATCACCTACCCCAAATACACCAAATACTACTAAACAAATTCATGTTTAATAGGGTTTTCTAGAAATTGAGGTTTATTCATTGTCTCTAACACTTACTTGAGATGTGAAATATGTTATTCCCAATTAGAAATATAAACCAATATATCTTCTAAATATATTATTTCAAATGAACCTATAAAAGGACAGAATACACCATTCATTAAAAACATAAATGTAGCTGGTGCATTACACAAACCAAAAGGAATTACTAATTGTTCATATAGACCTTGATTTGTCTAGAAGGCAATATTCTAGGTGTCTTTTCTCTTCACTTGTAAATGGTGGTATCCCAATTTGATATCCAACATGGTGAATTACTTGGCATGCTATAATTGATCTAGAAAATCATCAATCCTAAGTAGAGAGTATCAAGTCTTGAGGGTGATCTTATTTAGATATATGTAGTCAATACACATCCTCCAAGTCCCATCCTTCTTGGGTGATATTATTTATGTGGCCCACAAAGTGAGGTGCTTAGTTGTATTATTCCCTGCTCCAATAGTTACTACAACTGCTTCTTTACTTCATATGCATCCAGAACTGACAAATTCATGCAATAATTGTATCTCATGCACCACTTACATATGAGGAGGTTTCCCTTTAGATTCCTAGAACATTTCTCTCTATACTTGCAAAAGCTTCTCCAAATAGTTTTTATGTTGTCTAGTAAACCCCCTAGAGATTCCTTCACTTTTACCAATTCATCTTCTTGCTAATTATGTCTTAAGAAAAACAATACAAACTTTCTCATTGAATTGATTAACTTCTTGGATTTGTTGGTACTTACTAGAGAGATATTTGATTTACTTTTGTCTACCTTGATGATCAAATATTTATCATCCTTGATCAAGTAGTATTGGTTTTCTTTCCTCATGAAGATTCCATCACTCATATACATGTAGGGGATTCCAAACATTACACAACAAACATCAAGTGGTACTACATATACCTTCGCTTCATCAATATAATCTACACTAATATCAAATTTAATCTTGGATTGTTTTGTGACCCTAAGTTTTGCATCCTTATTTAACCATCTTAATGGGTAAGGGATAGGATGATCATGAACTTCCAATTGAATCTTACTTACCAAGTATTCCGCTATGAGATTGGCCTATGAAATGGAATCAAATAGAGAATCCAACTTGGTATTTTGGACCTAAATATTTATGTGAAAGAGTTTTGTCATCTCCTTCTCTTCATTGGAATGGAGGCTACTCAAGTTCACCTCCTTCTACATTGTAGTGCAAATAGTCTTCTCATCTACATCTTATCTACTCTCTACTTGGTTGCATGAATCCATGGCTAGCATGTTATTCTTCTTGACATCGTTCTTGTAACGTTTTGTGTGTTTGTCTTTGGATGTAGCTTCTCACACTTGTATTTTGTGTGACAATCAATATTGTAATGACTACAATGGATTTTTTATCCTTGCATTAATGTGTCATGGACCATGGTTTTAGTCTTCTTATATTTTCCTTTCGTCTTATTCTTCCTATCCTTGGAAGTATCTAATCATTATTTCTACTTAGAACTACATGGTTGTCCTTTATTCTTATCATCATTCTATAGATTTTGTGCTTTCACGCAGGCCTCATCAATAGTCCTAGGCTCAAAGAACATCATTTACCTCTTTATATGAATGTGTATAACACCTAGATACTTGAGAAGTACATCTAGGTTCTTGGGAGATACACCTAACATAATGATATTTTTCTAAACTCAATGGTGTAGTCTTGTACACTTTTCCCTTGCCTTCATTGGGAGTAATGACAATGGATTCATTGGTCCTATTCATACCCAATAGGGTTAAACTGGGATTTGATAAGGGTTTTAAATTCCTCCATGCAATTATTTATTATGGGATCACCCTCCAACCTAAGTGTCTCCATGTGTATTTCCCACTAAGTTAGGGCATGGTCATCCATTTTCAGTTGGGAAAATGATATATTTTACTCCTTCATTATATTATGAACACCAAAATAAAATTCTAACTATTTCAAACACTAATTCAACTAATAGTATCGATCTCACCATGATAACACTTGATTTCCACTCTTGATTTGACTTTGAACATAGGTGTGTGGAAGAATTGTTGCTATTGGAACTTGGTTTCTCTTTCTCTAGCATTTTTTGGTTCCTTTCTTGGGTCTTCAGTGTCCCTTGATTTTCCATGACAATTGACATATTGCAAGAGATTTCAACAACTTTTATTTCCAACTTTTTAAATATTTCCTTTGATTCATCTCTCAGTAATCCACTGTACAAATATACCATGGCTAGGGTTTAAAGACATTTATTTTTGCCAATTCTTGGATCCTACAATTTCCCACAAAACACCAAAGAGAACTTCTCTAATAACAATATGATCTATAAACTACTTGGACATTCCATTGGAATAACTCATCACAATAGATCTTAAAACGTTTTGCAAACTCTTAGTTATGTAGTGCTTATTAAAGATTAAAGATTCATTGTGTTAGCTTAATTCCACATAATGCTAAAATAAATTGAAACTAAAATAAAAATATCAAGGGAAAAATAACATATTCACACAAACAACCCAATATATACCCTTGGAAAACCCACTATGGGGATAAAACAAACTACAAGTGAGGACTATGCCTTTCTCTTTTCTTCTCCAATATGCAAGCAAATACAAGTAAAGTTGTACTCTCTATGGAGTTACCTATGACACTATGGTCTTTATGACTATGACAAGATTTTATACTTCCTCTATTAAGATATAATATCCACTCCTTTACTCTTGTTCAGCTATGGAACAATACACTAATACCCTGAGAATGGAATCCCTTCTTCTCATAGTGGCCCAATATTTAACAATGTCTTGATAAGCATCTAGGATTAGTTTTGGGGATTTTGCATGGCTCAAGTCCCACTTAGGGTTTGGGTTTCGGAACCTATAGAATGTTCTTGAAATTCCACAAGTGACTAGCTCCTCATGTGTGGGTAATGTGAGCTTATGTGAAATCCACTTAACACCATGGTGGTAAATACAATCAATCAATTTGCAAGAGGCATAACTTGCTTATATGAACTCTGATTAAGGTGTTGTTTGCATCATTGGAAATATATCGAAGTGTAGAACAATGTTGAGTTTGTATAAAATTTTGACCCCCAACACATCATTTAAGCCCTCAAACATGCCCCAAAAGGTTTTGGACCCTAAGTATGCAAAGCAAGACTTGCCCCTCAAATAGGTCCTACAAGACAATTCATCCATTCTTTCCACCCATAAAGCACTAAAATAGATGAAAAGTCATATATTGATCCATTTTGGATCAATTGGAGATGCTTAGTCTACTAAGTATTGGTTGAAAAATGGGTATCTATTGATTTCATTTTTTGAGTTGTGTTGTAATACACTAGATATTTCCAAACTCATTCCCTAGAAAGCAAGGATTTAGTGTCCACAAACCCCTCATCAAGGAATTTCACAAGGATGATGACAACATCCACCTTAATAAGAAATCCATCTAATCTTGGAACAATAACATGGTGGTCACCATCCATAATGTCATTCCCATCTCAAGGTACTTAATAGTCCATTATGAGTAGGCCCTCAATTTCATCATAGATTGGGACTATTACTACATCATATTGAAGATGCCCATGGGGGAGTACGTTGACATCTCCCATATTGTCCCATTCATTATCTATGATGATAGAATTTTGAGAGAGATATCTACATCGATGTACATTACCAAGCAACATACACTTAACAAGGTTTTATTTATGTTTCCCTATGAGGATGGTTTTTTGAAGCATGTCATAGCTTGGAATGAGGATGAAATTATAACAACAGAAGTGACCTTGAGGATATAGAAGAAGATTAAAGAGATAGCCTTTCAATTCAATCCCAACCATGATTCCAATTAATATTTGATGCAAGAGGGTACTATGGCAAATGTGACTAAAGCATATTGGTTACTCTCCATGCTTTGAATCCTAAATGATGTTATGACTTCGTGTAAATATTAGAAAGAAATTTATTTTCCCTATATTCCAACATCTTGATCTTATTAAATCTATGGGTATATTAAAAAATTCAACATAGATAACCACCCATGCCACCCATTCTCTTAGGCCTTCTGATCAGTGAGTCTATAGTTACAACTATCATGGAGAAGTCCACTTTTTCTTAGTCAATCATAGATATCCTTGATGAAAATAATGATACTTTTTTGTAGGACACTAACACTTGCATTGAGTTGGAATGTCCATGGACTAATAATGTCAAACAACACTCGCAAGAGGGATAATAATGTCAGGGTGGACCTAGTTTCCATACAAGGTAATAAGAAGAGAAAAAAAGTATTTCTCTTACATGTTCAAACCAATACAATACACTTCTTTCAATTACGAGAGGTGGAAACGACCCAAAAAATCCCCATTATATAGGTAAGACGCCATCAGTGGTATTGTCTCATGTAGGAAGGTGAATAAGAACAACAATAAATGAAAAATGTGGGCCAACCTTTGTGTACAAATGGAACTTCTTAGCAACTTGAATGGCCTCCAAGTAAAACTCTCCATGAAAATATGTCCTTTCCCTTTGCTAAGAAATAAGTAGTGGGTGCTTATTTTCACTCTTTGGCTTGGAATCCTATGTATGGCCAAGAGTTTTTTAGGTGTTGTTAATATTTTAAGAGTTGTTATGCCAAAACAAAAGGATCACTAAAATAATGACAAGAACAGTAGCACAAAGAGAACAAAAATAATATCCCGGGAAACCCTCGTGGGGGAGAAAACCTAGCAAATATTTCTCGATATAGGATTCAACCAAGTATAGTGTAAGATCCCAAAAATAAGACTAGATGCTTCCTCTCTCTCTCAAGTGGACTGCTCCTTCTCTCTGTAGTAAACTTGCTTGTTCCAAATGAGGGAGGCACCTCATCGAATTATACTAATCAACTGAGAAGCCTAATAACCCAACAGGGTCGACTTCTCCTATCAACCAGGGTCGAATTTCCTTGGGAGACTTAAAACAACATTTTAATAATACTTTTGTGGGTATTATTGACCTGACTTACAATCAAGGTTTTACCTCAATACTTTACATGACTAATTACATTAATGACATCCCTGATGGGAGGAACAACATCTCCGAAAAGAGGAATAACAATAAAAGTACAAAATATAATATCTTTTGCTGTTACATTTATTTAACACTCCCTCTTAACAAGGAAGGTATTCTATAACAACAACAACAATGACAACAACTGTACAACTAACTGGTGAGTCTATATGTCATAGGAATTTTTCAACAACTATATCAACATCATCATCATTCATAGAACATCATCATCATAGAGCATCATCATTGTTGAACATCATGTGGATCATCATCATCATCATCATCATGGAACATCATCATGGGGATCATCACCATAATCGTGGAACATCATCACGAGCAATGATCATCGTCATCATGGAACATCATCGTGAACATCATAATCATCATCGTGGAACATCATCACAAATATCATCATCATCATCGTGGAACATCATCACGAATATCATCATCATAATCATCATGGAACATCAACTGCAACATCATCAATATAAATAATGGAACAACATTTACAAATTAATGCTAAATCACCCACATCATAAACAAATGTTGGAACATAATCATATGCAAATGAATGAAGGACCCTATCCACAAATTAATGCATGACCATGTCCACAAATGAATGTAGGACCATCATCGTCCACAAATCAATGCAGGACCCTGTCTGCAAATGAATGCAGGACCACCCACAACATGAAAACCGTTGGAACATCATCGTTTGCAAATGAATGCAGGACCCTGTATGCAAATGAATGTAGGACAATCATCCTCTACAACTGAATGTAGGAACCTATCCACAAATGAATGCACTACCACCCACAACATGAAAAATGTCAGAACATCATCGTCCACAAATGAATGCAGGACCTTGTCCACAAATGAATGCAGGATCTTGTCCACAAATGAATGTAGGACCATCATCATCTACAAATGAATGTAGGACCATCATCACCTACAAATGAATGTAGGTCCTTGTTTGCAAATGAATGCAAGACCACCCACAACATGAAAAATATTGAAACATCATCGTCTGCAAATGAATGCAGGAATCTGTCCGCAAATGAATGCAGGACCATAATCATATGCAAATGAATGCAGAACCGTCATCATCCGAAAATGAATGCAGGACCATCATCATCTGCAAATGAATGCAACACCATATCCGCAAATGAATGTAGTACCATCCTTAATATAATAATTCTAGGACACTGTAGACATCTGCAGGAACTCTTCTATGGGAACTCTGATAAACCAAACTAGCCTTTTTTGCATTGACATTCCACTCCTAGACTGATCTCCCATACCACTCTCTACAGGAAATTACATCACCAGCAACAACTCAGCATCATTCCATCTTTCTAGGTAGGTCCTTTCGGACTACACCAAGCTTGTCTCGAAAATATTCAAACTTAATATGAGACAGCGGATTATTCAATACATCAGCAACTTGTTCTGCTGTAGGAACATACTAGATATTCAAACCTCCTCTCTTCACCATATCTGGAATGTAGTGGTACTTTATCTCTATATGTTTTGACTTATCATGAAACACTGGGTTCTCTGTTAGCTTGATGCAACTCTGGTTATCACAATAAATATTAGTTGCATCTATTTCGGCATCAAACAAACCTACCAACAACTTGTGAAGCCATACTGCTTCTCTACAAGATGAACATACTGTAATGTATTCAGCCTTGTTTGTATTGATAGAAACAATGGTTTGCTTTCTACTAAGCCATGAGATCGCTCTTGATCCCAAACTAAAACACCATCCTAAAGTGCTCTTCCTAAATTTACCACTTCCTGCCCAATCTGAATGAGTGTACCCATACAATATGAACTAACTATCGGCTACATATATCAGGTCACAATCCAATGTACCCTTTAGGTACCTCATCACATGTTTTGTTGCAACTAAGTGAACATGTCGAGGCTCCACCATATACTGACTCAATGTGTTTACAACAAAATATATATATGGTCTTATATTTTTCAAATACATCAGTGAGCCAATAATCTGTTTGTATAGTGTGACATCTACTATTTTTTGAGAGACACCATTCAGGAGATTTAGGTTTGTCACCATTAGAGTGTTCATTTCCTTGCAATCCAACATCTCAAATACCTTTAGGATCTCGACTTGCATATTTTCCTTGATTTAGGAAAATCTCATCTGGGAACTGCCACACTACAAGGCCTAGGAAGTGATGCATGATGCCAAGGTATTTTATTTTGAATTCTGTCGCAAGCTTCTTATTACATTCACTAGCAAGTTTCTCTTCTTATGTAAAAAATAAATCATCCACATACAACAATAATATCATGATCCCGCCATCTACAACCTTATAATGAGGGTTGGAATCTTCTTTACTTTTGGCAAAGACCAAACTCATCAGAAAGCCATCAATTCTTCCATACCACACTCTAGGTTCTTTCTTCAAACCATACAATGCTTTCTTCAATCCGCATACATGTGTCTTATTATCATGTGTTTCAAAACCTGGTGGTTGTTCAATGTACACTTCCTCTTTTATCACATTGTTTAGGAAAGTTTTATTTACGTCCATTTGGTGTAGCTTCCATTTAATATTGGATTCCAAGGAAAGGATAGTTTTCATTGAAGTGTATCTTTCTATCGGGAAAATTTCTCTTCATAATCAATCCCTTCCTTCTCAGAGAATCCTTATGCAACAAATCTTGCCTTGGATTTTTCAATACTGCCATCTGCTGAATGCTTTGTCTTGAAAATCCATTTTGAAGAGACCACTGATTTGTACTTCGGTCTGGTCACCAAATCCCAAACAACAATATTTATGATAGACTAGTATTCTTTGATCATGGCATCCATCCATTCCTTCTTCTTTTATGCTTCTTCAAAACAGGTAGGTTCTTCATCAACAAGGTTGCACATCAAGGCCACATAGTTGGAGTAGAGTCTTAGTCTCTTGCTTCCTCCTAGTGCATTGTATCTTTACTTCTTGAATTATATCATGAGCCCAAGCTGGTCTTCTCTTCATTGAAATCATCTCATGGGGTGTCTCCATGGATGTTTGGGGTTCTTCCATGTCATGATCTTCTGGTATGATTTCTTCTTCAAAATATCTGACTAGTGGTCTTCTAGTTCTTGCAATTCTAGGAGCCTCCTGCTCTTCTTCATGTTCTTCATCTGCATAGTTCTTTCTAGATTTTTTGAAAGTTGCTTCTTCATCAAATGTAACATTTCTGACGATCTCAATCTAATGGAAACCATGGATGTATATTTTGTAAGATTTCAACATTATAACCAACAAATATCCCCTTCTTTCCTGAAGGTTCCAACTTTGATCTTTTCTCCTTGGGAACATGTAAGTAGATAGGACAACCAAATATCTTCAGGTGGCTAACTTCAATATTCTCATTGGTAAACATTTCTTCTGAAGTTTTGTTCCCAAGATCATTGTGGGATATTATATTTTGTACATAAATTGTGGTCCTTGTTGCTTCAACCCATAAGTGCATAAGTAGATATTGATCATGGATCAGATATTTGAATACTTCCATGATGGATCTACTCTTCCTTTATGCTACTCAATTATTTTGGGGATTATAGGGTGTAGTAAGATCCCTGTTAATCCCAACTTCTTTGCAAAAGTCCTTGAATTCATTTGAAGTGATTTCTCCTCCATTATCTGATCTCAATTTCTTGATCTTCTTTTCAGAGAGATTCTTGACAAGGGCCTTGAACTCTTTAAACTTTTAAAATATTTCATCTTTAATCTTCAAGAAAAAATCCAAGTATTACGAGAATAGTCATCAATAAAAAAGACATAATAAACATACCCACTTAAAGAAGTAGTTGACTTCGGTCCACAAACATTTGAGTGAACAATATACAAGATCCCCTTTGCTTTATTTTTACTACTTGGAAATGGATTTCTAGTATTCTTTCCTTGAGCACATCCTTTGCATACTCCTTCATGATTAATCTGGATCTCTAGTAAACATGTTACTACCTTGCTCTCAATTGGAAATGCTTTGTAGTTCACATGATCAATTCTTCTATGCCATAGTTCACATGGACTAATGGTACTAGATTTAAAACTTGAATCTGTGTGCCCTTTCAATTTGTAGAATCTTCCTTCTGCAATTACAATTACAATTTCATCATCTATTGTCTTCCCTTTCGACCACATGAGAGCTTCATCATCTACAAAAGAAATTATGAAACCTTTCTTATCTAAACCTAATATAGGGAGGTCGAGATTCTTCTTTAGACTTGGAACATATAAGAATTATTTCATATTCATGGAATTTCTTGATTTTAGCTTGTAAGAGGCTTCTCCCATTCCTTTTATGGGATATTGATAATCATCTCCAACCTGAACTTTGTGTGGAGAGTCTTTCTGGGTAAGACATGAGAGAGAATCTTTGTAACCTGTCATATGTTTGGAAGCGCCACTATATATGAGCCAAGTGTCAATTCCATGAGATACCAATTTTGTGAGAGTTGAAATTAAGACATATTCTTCACTAGAATCTTCATTTACTCCAGCTTTCTCCTCATCTAATTCATTATCTTATATTGCATGGGCATGGAAATTTTGGTTCTTCTTCTTGAACTGTTCTTTCTTAAGTGGACAATATCTAGCAATGTCTCCCAAGTTGTGACATGAAAAACAATCGAAAGATGAGAAATCCCTTTTAGGTTTCTTACCTCTTTTGAATTCTTGAGATCTTCGAGGAGGTGATCCTCGACCGTTTCTTTTGTTTATCATATTCTTCGCTTGAGTTGTTAGAGCTTGATATTCATTTAGATGCTATTGTCTATATGTTATCCTTCCTTCTTCTTGTACACATTCTTCCCATAGTTTTATGAACTTGCTCAACTTTGTTATAACAAATATTCATCCAATGAAGGAATTCCATTCCCTTGGAATACAGTTCAAGGTGCTCATTACAACTTTCGCTTCTTCTACCATGTCACCAATGGATTCCAATTGTTCTTTGAACTAAGATACTCTTGATAAGTATGACTGCATGGTTTCTTCCTTTTTCATATTTACACCCTTGAGTTGATTTCTCAAGGTCATTCTTCTATTGATCTTCTTGCCTTCAAATAGGTAGGTCAATGCATTAAACGTTTCCTTTGGAGTATTCTTTGAAGATACTTGAGGGATCAAATGATCCTTGATATAATCAGCCATGATCCTCTTCGGTTTGATCATATCCTTCCTGTGATTGGATTTTGCTTCTGCTTCATCTCCCTCTGGTTCCTTGACTTCATCTTTGATGTAGCCTTCTAGGTCATGTTCTTCAAGGATGATCATGAATCTATACCTCCATGCTCTGAAATTGTCTGCCCCTTCAAAGTTTTCATCAAGCTTGGTAACTTTTGTCATTTTTTAAGAATTAGAACCTCAAACGGAAATATATGAGGTAGAACTTACCAATTTGAGGAATTCTTCTAGAACATACTTCATGATGACCTAGGATTTGATAGGAAAACCCTAATTTTCCATTTGTAGTTACTTGCAAATCTAATGGAGGAAAATATGCGCCTCCCCAAGGAAAGCTAGTTAATGTGTTCCTTTTCCTAAATATGTGGACATGACTTGGAAAAATATGATGCCCTATTTTGTCCCAGCAACAGTGGTAGGTCAAAAAATGAAAATCCTCAAAACTGAGAACTGCTTCCACAAAAATATGCACCCTCCTAGGGCGAGTTGAATGGTCCTTGAGCCCTAGCTTGTTGAGTTGCTGGATAAGCTAGTGCACAATGTCTTCTTTCAGGTTGGATCTAATATGATGTCAAGATTTTAAGAGTTGTTATGCCAAAACAAAAGGATCACTGAAAGAATGACAAGCACAGTAGCACAAAGAGAACAAACATATTTATCCTAGGAAACTCTCATGGGGGAGAAAACCCAATAAAAATTCCTTAATATAGACTTCAACCAAGTACAATGTAAGACCCTAGAAATAAGACTAGTTGCTTCCTCTCTCTCAGATGAATTGCTTATTCTCTCTTTAGTGAACTTACTTGAGTGCTTGTTTGTTCCAAATAAGGGAGGTGCCTCACCTATTTATACTCATCACTTAAGAAGCCTAATAACCCAACAAGGATGACTTCGCCTCTCAACTAGAGCTAACTTGCCTTGGGAGACTCAAAAAAACATTTTAATAATACTTTTGTAGGTACTATTGACCCGACTTACAATGTAGGTTTTACCTCAAGAATTTACGTGACCAATTACATCAATGAAATCCCCAATCAAAGGAACAAAATCTCTAAAAAGAGGAAGAACAATAAAAGTACAAAATAGAATATCTTCCACAATTATGTTTCTTTAACAAGTGTTTCCACAAAATTTCACAACAAGTCAAGTGGGAATACCAAGGGGATTGAAAGTGTCCACAACAATGGGAGAGCATGAAGCTCATAGTCTTGTTGAACTTCCAATTAACCCTCTCTCTCATATGAATCTATTGACACCATTTCACTCACATACCTCTACCCTTACAGACATCCATTAGGTCCCCTTGTATGATTTGTTTTATAGATATCAAGCAATAGATGAAGAGTTGGGACATAGGATTATCAAAGTAGATATTGGGACAACTTTGATTTATAACAACAAAAGCAACAAATCTAATTCTGGTTAAATGAGGCACTCTAGGATTTTGACACAAGTGATTATGTAAGCTATAGAAGTAAGGGTGATCTTGAAGTTGTCCAACAACAACTCATACTTATGCCTCCTACCACCTAACTTGAATATGACCCTCAATTGAAAGATATTACTAGCTAAGAACCACCACAATGTATGTTGAAATTATTCAGACCTCATTGTTGTGTATCCAAGATCATAATAGGAATCTATAGGCGGAGATAGAGTCAGCGCGGTTCTAGGATGACTATAAAACTTAGGAAATAATGGATCATACTGACCCTTTGGCCACATATAAGACACAACTTTAGGTTACGATTGATTAGGCCAAGCTCATCCACTTCACTACTCATAATTGGATGAGCGATGTTAAGTACAAGAAACAATATGAGCAAGATCTATAGGAATGAATTCAACAACTACAACAACAATTGATTATCATGGTTGATCCCACACAATGAATTCCAAGAGGAAATACAAAGGGTTGTTGAGCAGTTAGATGAACTCTTATAGGCATCTAGGGAATTGCAAGCCCAACTTCATTAGTTTCAACCTGTTGTATTGGAAAAATAATTTTCTTTGTAAAAGCTCCATGCCACATCTAACCTAGATTCAACTAGGGCACACCAGAGTCCCCAACTAGGAATATTTGGGATAGTTATAGGTGTTTGTAACCAGTGAGAAATTGTTACTCTCTAAGTGTCATCCTAAGTTGGAGGACTTCCAATAGTTTAAGTTTGAACTAATTCATATTGTTCCAAAACTATCCCCTTTTATAGATAGGGCCACAGCTAGGCATGAGTGCCAATTTGGAGAAGGGGGCTAAGGGAATCCAAAGTTAACTCAAGGGTGGGTCAACATGTGTGATCGAATAATTTTGACTCTTCTATCTTTGGAGTTTAGATTATTGCAGTGGTGTTTTGTTAGTAGAATGACACAATGTCAACATAAGTTGTAGTAAAGGATGACATTGTTTTTGGGATGGTGAGGGTGAGATACAAGTGGACATAGGGAAAAATGATTGGAATAGGAGATGGAAGGCATTGACATACATGATTCCTCACTCCAAGGGGAAAGGTATTCGGGAAGGATAAATGAAACTTGGACATATCAGAACACTACAACAAAACCCTATGATTAATATCCCTTTTAGCTCCATTTTTTGAATCTAGAAACTTTTACATTGTAAATTTCCACATCCTCTTGCAAAATTAGGCACTACTCTACACTTTGGTGCAATTACAGGCGCAATTTGCATCTTGCTCCAGCAATGGATGCTAAAACAAGCACAATTTGCACTATATTTTGCATCATTATTTGCTCTAGAATTTGAGTCTATTTGTGTTCAAAGTACAACTTCGGGAGTTATTCTCCATGACCTTTTGTTGTATTAAGGTTCAAGACTTGTGTTGTAATCAAGTCCAAAATCTATGTTGCAATTAGGTTTATATCTTTCTCCTTGACCTTATGTTTTATTAATGTCTGAGACTTATGTTGTATCAAGCCTAGAAATTATATTGTATTAAGCTCACATGAAATTGTCATATTCGAGAGAGATGCTTGTACTAGGATCTTATGGTTAAGATCACAACCTTATGTTAAGGTCTAAGACTTGTGTTGTATCAAGTCTGGAACTTATGTTGTATTAATTTCACATGACTTATGTTTTTTTTATAACAAGAACGGGTAGATGTATATTGATTTAAAAAAAGAAAATGAGAAATTATAGTAGCAAACTTATGGATTGAGTCCATTAAACATCAAGTACCATAAGATCATGCTCTTCTATTTTTAAATGAGTCTTTTTTCTGAATTTTCCATATATGAGATGACTATAGATCTTTACAAATTTCCCAAGAATGAAGAGACAAAAGATGAACATAGCAAGGATTAGATGTCCTAAACCCCATCACAATCAACCCAAGAGGTTCTTCAATGGCTGAAATACAAAACTGAATCAATATCAAGGGACACAGTAACGTTCTAAAGTATTCCCATTGCTAATGATGCAACCGTAGTTAAGTTGAACTCCCGATTTTTCCATTTGATCTACATATTGATTGTTTTATAGAAGAATATGTAGAAAGTTGACAACATTAAATTCATTGATAAGGCTAATGAAAATGTGGTGCACATTGCTGGAGGGACTTTTGTAGTTTTTGACCAGCTTCCTTTCCTCTTTGATGACTAATAATGAATCCCCTAACACTGCTAGTTCTTTAATTCCCAATGCAATAGCAATTTCCAGCCCTTTTAGTAGGGCTAGCCACTCCGCATAGTTGTTGGTGTTCCTTCCAATGCCCCAGGCAAATTCATTTTGCTTGTTTCCTCCTGGATAAAAAATTACCCCACCGACACTTGACAATCCCGGATTCCCTTTGGAGGTTCCATCAAAAAACATAGTGTGACAGTCCAACTTTGTCCACCATTTATTGAAAGATTATGGTCTCTTTCGGATCTGCCATCTTGAATGGTTGGGTTTTTTAACATATGTTGAAGGAGTCTTGTGTTGGAAAATGAGATCTATGGTCCAATTTTTCTCCTTGTAATTCGAAGGTTCAATATGTAAATGTCTCAATCCGTTGGAGAGGAGAGCTTCAGCCCATAGTGCTTTGGCAAAGGAAGAGACTTTACCCAGAGAAGGATTCAGATTTTCAAATATGCCTTTTATTCTCGCTATCCAAATATTCCAGCAGATATATTTTGGGAGCGCCGGCCAAGCTCTTATGAGATCTGGTTTTTTAAACAAGGATCCTAGGTAATAGAATTTCCAACATGCGAAAAGATATTTCCAATTAGTGGGAAGGATGAAATTAAAATTTAGCTCTTTGATAGCCGAACACCAAACCTCATTTGCAAAGGAACAATCCAGGAAGAGATGTTTCTGCGTTTCTTCTACATTTTTGCACATAATGCACCGCGATGGACCTTCAATTCCCTTCTTTCTTAAATTCTCTGCTGTCGGGATTTTTTGGTGAACTAAAATCCAGCAAAAAAAAATTATTTTTGGAAGTCCATCACTGTTCCATAAATTTTTCCAGATGCTCTCTTTTATGCTATCATTTTTAATTGCATTATAACCAGCTTTAACTATGTAATTTCCTGTATTTCCCCAACTTCTGGCATCTTTTAAGTTGGAGTGGATCAGCAGGGAACCTTGTAAGAGTGACTGCAGGTGGTTATAATCAGTTTTCAAGTGTTATGGCGTTTCTAACAATCTCCATCTAACCCATCTCCCACTTCTGTGTCAGTTCGATAAGTCACTAATCGTGTTGATTCCTTGAGTGTCCATCCATTTTTTTAGATCAGTAAATCTTCCATGCTATTGAGAAATCTCCATGATGTCCTCCCAAAGTTGTATTTCTCTGCCATTGCTTGCTATCCATCGAAGAGTGTCATGGATGACGTCGACTAAATTTTGACACAGCTTCCAAATTGGGGATGTGTTTGGGTTGAGAGGAATGCAAGTCAATCATCTGGCTCTACTCCCATTGAGATATTTTTTTCTTAGAGCATCCTTCCACCAGGATCTATTCCCTGTAATCATTTGCCATATGATTTTAGCACCTAACGCCATGTTCATGGTCGCTAAGTCTTTGACTCATGCTCCTCCATTTTATTTTTTTCTACAAATCTTTTCCCAGCTGATGAGATGAAGTTTATTGGAACCATCGTGCTTTCGTCTGTGCCATAAAAACCATATGAGTTCTTTCTTGATCTCTTGGATGATCAATTTAGGAGCTAAGGAGATGGAGCATGTGAAGACTAGGAACGCAACCAATACAAAGTTGATAAGAGTTAGTTTTCCTACTGGATTGAGCCACACGACTCCCATTGAATGTATTTTATTTTTTGAACCAATTCCTTCCAATCTGCTTTTAGGCTTGATTCCTTTGTGGATCGGTATTCCCAGGTATCTGAAGGAGTTCCAATTTGTGGTGGCTTCATAACCTGGCATCCTAGCTATCATGGCCATGGTTCTGGAAGGGAAGTTCTAGCCATAGATCTTAGTTTTGGCAGCATTAAATTTCCCATCAGAAGCCTTGAGAAAAGTGGAAATGACCTCTTTAAATATTTCAGCAATTATGATGGAGGATTCTCCAAGAAGAATAGTATCATATGCAAATTGAGAGTGATTGGAATTTTTAAACCTCTGAGTTCACCATTTTTTTGTAGGGCTTGTAACTTCTTGCTCATAGATTCAACTACAATGAGGTATAAGAAGGGGGATAGAGGACAACCTTGGCGGAGTCCTTGGGAGGCTTGGAATTAGAAGCCTGCTGTTCTGCCATTGACAAGCGAATCAATCCATGGGCTGCCTATGCAAGCTTTGATCCATCTGCAGAAATTTTTTGAGATCCCAATTTGAGCATGATCTCAAACAAAAAGAAATGATTAACCCTGTTGAAAGCATTTTCCATATCTAGATTGATGGCCATTCCTTGCTGCTTACGCTCTATGCTTGAGTGGATGGCCTCTTGGACTATGATTATGTTGTCCATGATCTGCCTTCCAGCAGTGAACCTCCCTGTGTTTCCAAAATAATATTTTCCATGATATTTTTCATTCTTGCAGTAAGGACTTAAGTGAGAATTTTGTAAGAGGTGTTGCACAGTGAGATTGGACGGAACCTTTCAATAGAGAGAGGATTTTTTTTTCTTTTGGGATCAAAGCCAGGAAGGTGGAGTTGGTGGCTCCTCCAACTTTCTCTTTTTTATTGGTCTAGTTTAACATTTTCTTTAGATCTTCTTTAATGATGCCCCAAGCAGCTCGGTAGAAATTGATAGTGAAACCATCAGGTCCTAGGGCTTTGTCAGGATGAAGGTTTCAAATTGCTTCTATGATCTCATTTTCAGATATGGGTTTTTCCAGCTCCTTGTTCTCTTCTTCAGAGACACTGGGATGAATTCCTTAAAGGAGATCCATTTGGGAGAAAGGGTCCTTCTCACCACTGTCTGAATAAAGCTGTTTGAAAAGTTGCTAAGCCAGATTCTTAATGTTGTCTTGCCTAGAGATGGCTTGATTATTGTTGTCTTTTAGTTCATTGATGAAGTTGTAGCTTGTTTTGATCTTGGTTATTTTATGAAAGTAGCTAGTATTTTTATCCCCTCCATTTAACCAAAGTTGACGAGATTTCATTCTTAGAGATTCTTCTTCATGTCTGGCAGCTTTGAGGATTTCACTATTTAGGGTCTTCTCATTAGCTAAGATTTCATGTGTGATCTCCACTTTATCCATTTTGGTGTGAAGGGTAGTCAAGTCTATTTGAAGGCTTATTTTTAATTTGGCAGGTTCTGAATAGGAGGTAGCTGCCCATTTTTTCAAGGAAGAGCGGACAACCCAAAGCTTAGACTCCCATATATAGCTGGGGGATCCGAAAAAGGATTGATCAAAGGCTGTACAAATAAGTTCTAAGGTTTTGGCGTTGTTCAACCATAGAGGGTTGAACCTGAAGGGAATAGGCCCCAGGTTAGGAGTGGAGAAGGAGAGGGAGATGGGTTTATGGTCTGAGGTGGTTGAAGAAATGATGTGAGAAATAGGAAGAAACTCATTTTGTAGGAAGGAGGTACTTACCAGGAAATGGTCTAGTCTTGCTGCAATGTGCCCTGGTCCAGTTCGCTTGTTGCCTTGGGTGAATCTCCGATTTTTGGGCATGGGGTCTAGCATATCAAGCTCTACCGCCAGATCTTCGAGCTTTTCTCCAAAGGGATCTCTGACGACTGAACCTCCTCTTTTTTCTGAGCTTGATTTTGTTGTGTTGAAATCTCTAGCAATGATGACATCTTTCCCCTGCATATCCACTTTTAGGGACATTAAAGAGTCCCAGAATTCCATTTTTTCTCTATAATGGGTTGGTCCATATACATTACAAATGTAAATCATTTCCTGATTGCTTTTGTTTTGCACTTCTACTAATAGCCAATGGGTATTTTCTTTTGTTGAATTGATGTTGAATTTGTTTGCTTTGCAAAAGGTTGTTATTCCTCCTAAATCCCCTCTAGAATTAATAGCTTTCTCGACGCTGTGTTTCCAGAAGAGGGATGATCTACTCAAAACCTTGTCTTCTAGCATCTTAGTCTCCTGGATGAGCAAAATGTTTGGTTTTTCAGTGTTTATAATATTTCTCATAGCTTTTATCTTGACTGATCCTCCCAGGCCTCTGCAATTCCAAGAGACTAGATTCATTATTTCTTGAATGAATGAGATCCTGCTCGGGATCTGAAATATTTGACTCCAGAGGATTTAGCATTCTGGATCAACCCGGTTTCTTCTATGATGATTTGTCTTCCTAGTTCTAGTTATTTTTCTGCCTCTTGTTCACGTTGTTTCCTTTGAAATTTTATTCCTCTCATGGCTTGGGATATTCCTTTCCCTACCGTTTCATGTGAATCTTGAGATGTTGATTGTCATGAGGATGCATGCTTTGGATTGATCCTGCTATTCTTGACCATTTCTGCCCATTTTCCTCCGGGGGAGAGCAATATTTCCTCAGGTTTCCCCAAGGTCGCCTCTTCTTCTGATTTCCCAGTGCTCTCTTCTTCTTCTGCCACCATGTCTGCCCAATTTCCTCCTAGGGAGATGGATCTGTTAGGCTCCTTTTCTGAGACCTCTTCTACCACTACTGGGGAGACTATTGTTGAGGTTTGAGTCCCGCTACTTTCTATTCTGTCTTCCATGTTGTTGTTTTCTATATTGGGAATTTCCCCTTCTTCAACTTGGAGGGCATCAAATGGATTATTGATGAGAGGTCCTTTGATTTTGGTGGGTTGCTCCTGGGTTTTTTCTTTCCCTTTTATAGAGTTACTATTGGAGGTGAGGTTTTTTTTTCCTCTTTTTGTTTGGTGCCATCCTTCTTCTGAATTTTTTCCCCTTCTTCCTGAGGATACTTAGGACATTTTTTTTATGAAATGTCTGTATTCATGGCATTTCCTACATTTGAATGGTAGTTGTTCATAATCTACCTTCTGATAGAATTCCCATCCATACATGAGTAGATCAACTTCTTATGGCAGTACTTTCTCTAGATCTACCTCTACACAAATCGTGGCACAAGTGAATAGAGGTCATTTTGGCTTGGATTTGTGTATTTATCTACCTAGAGAGTTCTCGATCGATTGGAGGGCTTCATCATTCTAGCAGTGGAGAGGTAGATGAGGCAAATAGACCCAGACCGACACGGCTGAGGGGACATCCTTTTCTGGATCAAAGGATAGGGTCCATTTGTTGAGGTATATCCCTTGGGGGTCCATGAAGTACGGTCCACTTCAGAAAAATAAGATCTCTGTCTTCCTTGTTTTCAAACAGAAATGTATAAAATCCTTTACCACAAAAACAATGTTGTAAACCCCCACTGATGAGAGGCATCCAATTTTTGGAGATCCAACTTTCCATGGATTTCGACAATGGCCATATCCCAAATAATTTCCCTATTAACGATCACTCGCTCAGAGACAAATCTTTCATTCGCGAAGATTTCGACATGATTTGGACTTTTGGTACTGCTACTCGCTTCACAAAGTTTGAGGTTGGAGGGTTTGTCACGGGGAGGTTCAAAACGAAGGCCACCAATGCCTGGAAAGCTTGATCCAACTTGGAGCGTAGATCTTCTCGCAGTGGATTTCGAGGTTGAGAGGCCATGAGGCCAGCTAAGAGGATTGAGCCAAGTCACAGGGGCTTCCTGCATTGGTCGCCTTGTCCCTTGCTGGATTCATGCCTTTTGTTTTTTGTTTTTTTTTTAATGAAAGAGGGGGATAATAATTTAAGGGCTGAGTGAGTATTGAATTCACATGACTTATGTTTTATTAAGTCTCAAGGATATATATGTGATGTATGGCTAGTCATGGTCAACATGTGCTACAAATATCCTTTAGGGATTAACTACCCCTAGAGTGATTTACTTTAGCATGTGACAATATGATTTGGGGTAATACATATGACCATAGGTTCATAACAATTCTTATGAGTATGATATGATATATAATTAATGAAAACACATATGGACCATGCAGAGAAAAATTAAAGCACAAAGATAGAGAGAGAATTTGAATTACCCATGCTTGCCACCAAGTGAACTCGAATTGATAAAGACACCAATTGAGTATTAATTATGATAAACAAGTTTTAGTTAATGAAGGAATCAAATCATTAATTTATGAAAGTGGTTGTTGAATATGACATTGATGGCGAAACACTAGTTACATTCAGTTCTATTCAGTTACATTCAATTTTGTTCTGTTATGTTCAGTTACATTCAGGTTTGTTTAGTTACATTTAGTTATGTTTAGTTACATTTAGTTATGTTTAGTTACATTTAGTTCTGTTCAGCTACATCTAGTTATGTTAAGATACATTCAGTTATGTTCAATTACATTTAGTTATGTTCAGTTGCATGCAGTTCCATTCAATTGCATGCAATTCCATTTAGTTGCATGCAGTTTCATTCAGTTCAGTTTAGTTCATTCTCTGCCAATTATCAATCATACTCTAAGATTGTTTGCTGGGTTTTTTATCCTATGAATCAGTGGAGGGTTTTTCCAGGGTATATCCTATGTTCTATGGTTTGATTTATGTATTTGGAATATTGATGAGATCTATATGCATTGTTATTATGGAATAAAGTTTTAAAGTTCAATTATCTTCATATTTTTGCTCAATCACTGACATGGTATCAGAGAAAGGGCATGCAAGAGCTTAGTTTTGTGCTAACACTCTAAGCCTCCATATATCTTGAAGCATTGAGTAGGAGCTATAAGCAATGGCATCAATATCCGTCTGGCCAGAATATCGACTCAAAGGAACATCTAACTTCAACACATGGAAGGTGAGGGTGATCAATATCCTTGAAGAGCATGATCTTGATTCTTTTGTGACCTCCATGATCGAAGAGCCCACTACAATTACAGGAAGAACAAATTACAAGAAGAATCAAGCAAAGTCAAAGAGGATCATATGACTTCATGAAGGAAAACCTCATGTCAGTGATCACACCATTGTATACAACAAATGAGTGTTTCGACACACAAATATTTATGAGAAGAAGGCCCCTACTCAAAAGAGGTATTTGAAGAACAAGTTAAGCAACATGAAGATGGAGAAGGATGAGACTGTGGCATCATTCTTCACAAATATTTCACAAGTGAAGGATTAACTAGTAAGCATCAGTGTAGAGATGGATGAGGATTATCTTCTACAAACCATCATTGACGGACTCCCCTCCTCATGGGAGGCTTTTCTTGCCGCGGTAAATGGAAGAGAAGAGAAGCCCAATTTCGAAATACTTTGGCATCATTGCATCCAAGAAGAAGGGAACATCCCGAACAAGACGATGAGAACTAAGGAGGATAATATTGCCCTCACAACAATAACCAAGAAAGAAAGAAAACATTTTTCTCCCAAGAACACTTTCCATGCAAAGAAGAAAGACATCCATAAAGTGTTGTAAGCAGCAGTGATTAAATTAGGATTCCACTTATATCTGCGAGGGTGTAGAGATCAAGAGGGAGGCCACACAAACAATAAATATGAGTACCTTACATTTTTTTTTATTATTATTATAAATCATATCTTTTTTTTTTTTTAACTTGGAACATTGTTTATCATATACATTGTTTTTTCTATCCTTATTGGCACGTTATCAATCTCATGAGTCCATATTTTGGGAGATGATATAGGACTTATATAAGACTTATGTAGGAATGATATATACTCATATAGGACTGATATAAGGCTGAAAATATCCTCCATAAGACATGATATTTAGGATTGCATGATTGTTTCATAAACTGTGAACATAAGACTACATGGTTGGCCAGATAAAGGGCTTCATGCTTACCTCATGAGATATGAACATAGGGTTGTATATTTATTTCATAAAATTATTTTTTTGGACTGATATAGGACTAATATAGGGATGCATATCAGTATATAAGATTATAATGGGTTATGTTAAACCGATTTGTCAATATCTGTACATAACTATGTAAATCATTATCAGTATATTGAGAGTTTTTCATGTGAATAAAATTCATGAGTATGAAATGGTTCTAACCATTAGAAAAAAATTTCTTGTAGGGAAAATTACTATGTCCTTAAATAAAAATTAAAGAAGGACATGAATGTAGAGTCATTCTGATGGGTGAGCCAAAAAGAGAACAGTTTGAGAGGTTCTTATGTCTCTTGGAAAGCAGACAAAATAGATGGTTAAATCTATTCTAATAGATGTGAAGACTCCTGAAGATATTCTATCTTATTTAGGTTCATGTTTCAAAGAAGAGATTCATATATAGATGATCATAAGTCTCCTTGATGGAGGACCCATATTATGATTCTCACATTTACATTGTGAAGAGGGAGTTACTAGACTCGCTATCTCCTGAAGAGCTAGTGTAACTGGTTGATCTACCTCCTGTAAAAAGGAGATATGCATGATGCTCATAATTCAGAAGGAAACTCACGGTAGTATTAAAGAATCTTGTTATGATTCTTATTATTAGAGGTGTGGCAGTCACCAGATAATATTTTCCGCAATTAAGGAAAATATGTAGCAGAGAACCTGAAGAGTTTTAGGATGATGGATTAAAATTCCATAGCCATCTATATGAATATAAATAAGAAGTTTAGATCAGATTTGGAAGATCTCAAAAGTTACTTGAGATAAACCTGGTTAGTCACTGGTCCCAGGATCATTCATGTGCTTTACAGTCTGTACATTTACATGTACATAGAATGTGTTGTGGTACCTACTTGGTACAAGTGTATGTGGACTTAGATATGTCTTAGTTAGTGAAATAGAGTTTCAAAGATATATGAAATATGACTAGTATAGTGATTAAGGAAGATCACATGTATTGCTCTAGATAGAGCATGTTGAAAAGTAGTATAGTTCTTTTGAGGTTTCTAGTAAGTTATATTCGAGACATGGTACATATCCACAGATGAGAAACATTGCCAACATTCTTAATAAAGACTATATCCAAGACAAACTTGGTATAGTACATAAAAAAACCCTTCAGTTGAAGAGGGATTATTGATGTGTCTTCATAGGAAGCAACAAATAAAATCCTCATCAGTTAGTCATGGTACATGACTTAGGAATCCAGGGGCTGTGATATCTTGTGGAAATAATCCACATGAGCAGAGACATGGTCAAAGTCTCAGAGACTATTGATACTCAATAAGACTTATAGTTTGGATTGTCAGAGAACAATTAAAACTCTTGGAGAGGTAGTTGGGGTGTTGCAATATATGTTGATGTATATGTAACTTCGAAAGATATTCTGATGTATATTATCATTGTATGTTATTGTACCCCCATTGGATATGTGTTTGCCTCCTTGTCGGATGCCTTTATTGTGTCTAGACCTTGAGGTACAACCTCTGTTGTAAGTCGGGGCAATAGTCCGCAGTGTGACATCATGCAATGTGTATTTGGAGTCTCTCTAGGAGAAGTCATCCCTTTTACGGAAACAGGTCGTCCAGTCATGTAAAAGGTCGGTCACTTGATTAGTATAAATAGGGAGGCACTCTCCCTCATTTAAACACACCTCACACTCACTCAAGTTCGCATGAGAGAGAGAGACAAGGGAGGAGAGATAGACAGTTGTTGAATACTTCTTATTACTAGGATTGATCATCATATGATAGTCTTTATGATTGTACTATTCTGAGAAAGTTTGTATGGTTTTATCCTTTATGGTTTCCCCAGTGAAAATATTTGTGTCTTGTGTATTTGTTATATCTTATGCATCTTGTTGTACTTGTTATTCTTGCAGAAAAATATCATAATTAAGCTAATAAGATCTGGAAAAACTAATAATATAAAGAGAAGGATCATTGAGAAAGTGATCATGACTTGAAGAACATCAGAGATAATGGAAAGCTCATAGAGAACTTCTCCAGATAGTAGAAATTCAACAAGTCAACAAATGTTGAAGAGTGAAAGAAAATATAAGACTTTCTTTATGCATGTTATTACACATTTGTTGTAAAATGTTGTATGTGATGGATTTAAAATCCACGGTTTCTAGTGTAGAGAAACTTTGTTCTGGATTGGATCCAGATAATGCTATTTCGTGTAAGTAGTGGGTTGGTCTTTGAGAAGACCTGTTGTATTTTATGCTTTCTACTAGTCATATGTTTGAGTAACTTTGAGGTATATTAGAATAGGCTCTTTATTGTATTTGATACATGGAGGACCTATTATTTGATTGTGTTATCCAGCTATTGTTTTAGGATGAGATATGTGATGTAATTTGAGGCTAGTACTACAAAAGCGAAGTGTATTGCGGCTAGTACTACATAAGAAAGATGTATGTCTGAGAGTACTACAAAAGAAAAATGTGTTTTGTGGATAGTACTACATACTGAGGGGTAGTGTAGCTTGGGAAGATACCTAATAGGGTGAAAGACTCAAGCCTACAATCATTAGGTGTTAATAGTCAATATTTCTTGAAAACCCTATATGAGTGTTATGATAAAATCACATTGATATGAATTTTGACTTCAATGAAGTCATGGTCATGTAAAATGAGCTTATTACATAGGTACTAATGAGCTTATTACATAGGTACATAGGTACAAAGTTTAGACACTTTCGAGATAAGCCTGGTATGGAATAGAATGCCTCCCTCACTGAGAGGGACTGTTGAGAGTATAGCTTAGGGATTTATTCTCCATGACCTTATGTTGTATTAAGGTCTGATACTTGTGTTGTAATCAAGTTCGAAATCTATGTTGTAATTAGGTTTAGATCTTCTCCTTGACCTTATGTTGTATTAATGTCTGAGACTTATGTTGTATCAAGTGTGGAACTTATATTGTATTCAGTTCACATGACATTGTCATATTCAAGAGAGATGCTTGTACTAGGATCTTATGGTTAAGATCATGACCTTATGTTAAGGTTTGAGACTTGTGTCATATCAAGTCCAGAACTTAAGATGTATTAATTTCACATGAATTATGTTGTATTAAGTCTCAAGGATATACTATGTGATGTATGGCTAGTCATGGTCAATAGGTGCTACAAGTCTCCTTTGGGGATTAGCTACCTCTAGAGTGATATACTTTAGCATGTGACTTTATGAACTGAGGTAATACATATGACCATAACTTTAGAACAATTATAATGAGTATGATATGATATAGAATTAATGAAAACACATATGGGCCATGTAGAGAAAAATTAAAGCACAAAGATATAGAGAGAATGTGAATTACCCATGCCTGCCACCAAGTGAACTCGAATTGATAAAGACATAAATTGAGTATTAATTATGATAAACAAGTTTCAATTAATTAAGCAATAAACTCCTTAATTTATGCAATTGGTTGTTGACAATGACACTGATGGAGAAACACTAGTTACATTGAGTTTTGTTCAGTTACATTCAGTTCTATTCAGTTCTATTTAGTTACATTCAGTTTTGTTTAGTTACATTCAGGTTTTTTCAATTGTGTTTAGTTACATTCAGTTACATTCAATTATGTTCAATTACATTTAGTTCCGTTCAGTTGCATACAGTTCCATTCAGTTGCATGCAGTTCCATTTAGTTGCATGAAATTCCATTTAGTTCCATTTAGTTCATTTAGTTAACAACTTAGTTAGAGAAAGTTAAACTCAGTGAATTAATAGAGGGTGCATATCTTCTTTGTGGGAGATAATTATGGAGTGCCAACTTGGCACCAAGTCAGTGAGGGTGCATGGTTGAAGATAAAACAATGTTCTCATTGTTAAGTACTTACTGAAGCATGCAATATTCACTACCTTCATTATATGACCTAATTTGACTTGTTATTAAAGTGTTATGCATTGAAACAATAAACACAATGTTCCATTTTATCTCTACTCTCTGGTGCTCTCAGAGAAGGCAATCTGCTATTGTGTTGTAAGAATTCTCTGCCAATTTTCAATCATACTTAATATTGTTTGTTAGGTTTTTTATCCTCTGAAATAAGTGGAGGGTTTTCCTAGGGTTTATCTTGTGTTCTATGGTTTGATTTATGTCTTTGGAATATTGATGAGATCTATATGCACTTTTACTATGGATTAAAGTTTTAAAGTTCAATTATCTTCATATTTGTGCTCAATCACTAACAATTTTTGCACCTAGTTTAACATCCAATTTTTCACCAACATTTTTTTCCAAGTGTTGTGCGAGGCTTTGCACCTAGTTTTGCACCATAAATTTCACCTTTTTCTCACCAACTAATACACAATTTTTTGTGCCATTTTATTATGAAATTTTTGTGCTAGGTGTTTGCCATAATTTGCACTAGATGTTACACCTAATTTTGCACCAAATTTTGTGTCTACTTTTGTGCCAAGCCTTTTCACCAAGAATTGCGCCTAGTTTTGCACCAAAAGTTGCACCTTTTTTGCACCCACTTATGCACCACGTTTTGTGGCATTTTATTTTGTAACCTTTTACAAGAAGTTTTGTGCCATCATTTTCACCAAATTTTGCATTGGATGTTGCACTAGAATTTGCACCTTGATTTGTGCCAACTTTTGTGTCTAGTTTTGCACCTAGGTCTTTTTGCTAGGTGGTGTTCCTAGTTTTTCACATAGCATATCATGATGAGGATGATGATAACACTGATGATATGAAAATGATGATGAATAATATGATGACTATGATTATGATAATGATGTTGATGATGGCATGAATAATTATTATATTTTTTTAGGTTATTATTGTGTGTATTGATTCAATCAAATGCATGGGTTATATTGTGTGTATGTGCATATGATTGCTTGTACATGCATTTTTTATTTTAATTGTGCCTCAACCAATAACCTGATAAAACCTTGAACCATTGTCAACCAATAGATGACCACTAAACATAATAACTCTTATCCAACTAATCCTTGTTATTTTTGTCCACTAATTCATATTTAATATTGAACACTTTGAGGATATTGTAGTTAGTAATGAGTATAGAGATATAATCCAAATAATAATTTAGATTATGTCTTATAACATAGTAAATTAATGATTATTATTTCCAAATAACAATGAAACATTTCAAAGTTTGGGGCATAAAATTCATCATTATCTAAATAGAAATTATGAATCCTTTAAATATAGAAATCTTCATTTACATTATTATTTGCATCTATGTCATCCAATGCTTCCTTATCAATGCTCATATTTCATTGTCAGTAATTTATATTATTCTTTCCAGACCATATTGCTAAAGTGTTATTATAGTCATCTTCATATTCACCTTCATTTTAGATCTATTTTGATCATCATTTTGTATATCCTCCATATTTTACTCTTCTATAAGATCATTTAACTCCCGATATTAGTGTTTGTCATGATGAACGGTGACATCTACCTTATCTTTTTACAAAGATGCAGTTCTTGGCCTGCTTCTCCATATCGCTAAAGGAATATTCTCATCATTATCATGTTCACGTTCTTGTGCTTAAGCATATTCATATTCAACACCATCATGGACGCTCAATTCTTCTCTATTCCCTAATGCCTCATCTATAATTTGTCATCATTGTTCTGCTCCGTATTCATTAAGGAATTATTAAATGCATGCTTTAATCTTGGATGATAATGTATGACAAAAATAATTTTAGGTATAGAATGTCTTCCTAGAAAAATATCTACACATGAACCATATACATATATTGAACCCATGTTATTAATTTGTTTTATTAACACACACACATATATGGTTCATTATCACCATCATCATTGTCATCGTCATCCTCATTGTCATTGTCATTGTCGTTATCATCGTCATCGTCATCGTCATTATTGTCATTCATGCCATTGTCATTGTCGTCATCAATGACATTTCCATTGTCGTTATCATCGTCATCGTTGTTGTCTTCTTCATTGTCATTGTCATCATCATAATCACATAATCATTATTATTTTCATATAATCATCATCATCATAATGATCGTTGTCATCATAATCGCATCGCATCATCATCATGACGATGGTGATGATGATGACATCAATGATGATGTGATTATATGAAGTTGATGAAAATTACAATGATGATGATGATGACCATGGAAATGATGACAACAACAATGATTACACCACCACTATCACTGATGATGGTAATGGAAACGATGATGGTGATGGTGGTGATACTGATAATTACAACGATGATGATGGTGGCGATGGTGACAACAATGATGATAAAAATGATGGTGTGATTATGAAATGATGATGATGCGTGTGATGATGATGACAATAACAATGAAGATGGTATTGATAATGTTGATGATGAGGATAAGGATGAGGATGATGGCGACAATGTTGAATGATTATATGATTATGATGATGGAAATGATGTTCCTTAATAGTTTCTTCAAGGACCTATGGTTATGCTTGAGGTTCCATACTACTACACAGGCCATGTAGATTAAAAATTTAGTCTAGGTCTAGGATGTGGGTACCATTTTGAGTTTTGGAATAGGATGAATGTGTATTTGGCCATTGTTTGGCGACATAAATCATACACATAGGCCACAATAATTTTTTATTAGACTCACGGGGATCATTTTCACTATAATTTTAATTGTCATCATTGTCCCCTCCTCCTCCTCCTCATCATTTTCATATTCATTATCATTATCGCCATGTTGTCGTCATCGTCATCATCCTCATCATGTGCAAGGAACCCAATGGGTTACTTGACCTTAGCATCCATAATAGCAATTAAATCCATATAGGGATAAATACTTCTTATTTATATGTTCATCCTCATTACATTACCTATGTTCTCGATATACATTTGGTGTATTTATAATACACAAAGATAATAAGTCGCATCCCTCGGGAAGGAATATGATGAATAATTTGGAATATGATAACTAATAACTACAATACATAATATGTATTTATACACATATAAAAATATGAAATATTGAGAACTATTGCTAATAGTAATATACTTAGGTATATTACATCTTCGTCATCATATTTTCCATCGTCATCAACATATAATCACATTGTCATCAATGTCATCATCATAATCATCACCATCCCCATTGTTGTCATCATCCTCATCATTGACATCGTTATATTCATTATCACTGTCATTGCCATCATTGTCATCATCATTCATGTCATTCTAATTCTCATCATAATCATCATCTTCATTCTCCATGACATTACTAATTTCCCCCCTTTCCATTGTGGTCCCATTAATGATAAAACTTCAAACTAGGCTCCAAACTAGGTGCACTTATATCCTAAAGTAGAATCCCAAATCAATTATGTTTCCATTCTACTTATGCTAGGTTATCTAGGTGTAAGACTAGGTGCATTATATTGGGATGGAACTGAATTTGACACACTTTTACCAACTTTAGCGTAAATAAAATATCCTATTAAAAAAACAAAAACAAAAAACGTGTGCATTGAAGATGAGGTTAAATAAATATGTGTATAAAAATCCACTATACCTCATTTTCTCTCTTTGAAACCTCTTTGAGCTCTATTAGAATTATAGTATGCTATTGTAAAACATCTCTCACATGCTCTTGGATATCCATTGGTTTCATGTCTCTATCATTCTATTTTCTCATGGAGGTGTTGCAGTTGTTGTTCACAGGATTCACATACTATTGTGGATCTTCACTCTTT
This sequence comes from Pseudotsuga menziesii, assembly GCA_001517045.1. Lineage (NCBI taxonomy): Eukaryota > Viridiplantae > Streptophyta > Pinopsida > Pinales > Pinaceae > Pseudotsuga > Pseudotsuga menziesii. The sequence continues at coordinate 190,846 of LPNX010753158.1, forward strand.
GATTTTAGACTCGGAGATTGAATTTTGTGGTGGCTTGGAACATCCCCTTCTCACAATTTGATCAGTCTTCTTTTCATCATTTCACACTTTGATCATAACTAACATTATCATCATCAACATTTCCATCATCATCATTTCCATCATCGTCAATTCCATCTAATTCATCATAAGCATCATCATTGTCATCTAGGTCAGCATTATCAATGCCACTATCACCATTTTCATCATCATTGTCATTGTCATCATCTTCATCATCGTCATCGTCATCATTGTCATTGTCATCATCGTCATCGTCAACATCATGGTGATTACAATGGAAATTATGATGATGTTAATGGTGATGATGATTACAATCATGACAATCATATCCATCCTCATCCTCCTCCTCCTCCTCCTCCTCGTAATCATCATCATCATCATCATGTCATTATGATCATTGTCATCATTCTCATCATTGTCATTGAGATCATCACCATCATTGGCATCATCATCATCATCATCATCATAATATAATTATATTATTGTCAATATCACCACCACCACCACCATCATCCTCGTCATCATCATCATCATCATCATCACCCATCATTCTTTTTATCATTATCATCACAATTTTCATCATCATTGTTGTCATTGTCATGATTACCATTGTCATCATTGTCATTGTCGTCATTGTCATCATTGTCATTGTTGTCACCATCGTCACCATCATATTCATCATTGGCATTACCATCATCATTGTCATCGGTGTTGTCATCATTATTTCCATTCTTTTCATTGTCTTTATCATCATCATTGTAATTTTCATCGTCATCCTCATTGTCATCATCATCAATATCATCATTGACACCATTGTCATCATCATCATCATTATCATTGCCATCATCATCATCATCATTGTCATTGTAGGTATCATCATCATTCTCCATGACATTACTAACATTTTTCTCTTTCCATTGGGACTAATAATGACCAAACTTCAAACTAGGTACCAAACTAGGCGCATTTAGCACCTAAAATAGCATCCCAAATCAATTGCATTTACCTTTTCCTTATCCTAGGCCATATAGGTGCAAAACTAGGAGCACTCTGTTGGGATGGATTAAGAGTGGATGCGATTTGCACCAACTTTAGTGACAATGGTCGTGTCAATTTCAAAAAAGAGAAAAAAATGTGTGGCTTTTGATGAATTTAATAAAATGAAAAGAGGGAGGAGCTAGTGGTGGTGATGATGACAATGATGGAAACAATGACGATAATGATAATGATAATTGTGTGATTATGTGATGATGATGACAATGATGACATTAATTATAGGATGCCAATGATGACATAAATGATAATGTCGATGATGATGATGATGATGATGACGACGATGATGATAATTCTATTATATAATGATGATGCTAACAATTATGATGATTATATGATGATGATGATAATGGAAATGATGCAATCCTTAACAATTGCACATTTCATGTAGATTGAAAATTTATTTTAGGCCATCATCATCATCATCATCATCACCATCGTCATCATCGACATCATCATCAGCATCATCACTGCCATCATCATCATCGTTGTCATTGTCATCATTTGCATAGTCATTATTATTGTTGTTATCATTGTCGTCATCAATATTATTGTCATTATCATCATCGACATCATCTTCATTGTCATTTTTGTCATAATCATAATCTTCATCATGTAACTACATCGTCATCATTTTCATTGTCATCGTCGTTGTCGTCATCATCGTCATCAATGTCACCATTGTTGTCATCAACATCATCATCGTCATCATTGGCATCATCATCATCACCATCATTGTCATCGTTGTCATAATCATCGTAATTCATGCCATTGCCATCATCACCGTCATTCACCATGACATTACTAACATTTCCCCCTTTCCCTTATACTAATGATAAAACTTAAGCTTGGTTTTAAACATAGAATGCATGAAAAATGATGAAGTTTAAGGGATTAAGAGATAAACCAATATACTAGAGTAATCAATAGATTAGGAACTACCATGGATGCAATTTTCAACTACAATACTACCTCAAATGAATCACAATTCCTACTAGCCTCCAATATTTTGTTCTTTATTTTTATATATCTACATCCAAATTAATGAGAACAATCATGCAATGGATAGAGATTTGGTAGGTATAATCCACTTCCAAGAAGGAACCCACCGAGTAAACTAGATAATTTAATCCATATGGGTTTAATAAAAGTTCTCGGCAACCTTGAATTGAAGCATGGGATCCATCTCTACAGAGATATGAATGCATTATTCCACCAGCATCTCCTGCATAGAGATCCATTTACATATTCATATGTTCGGAATATGAATTCCATCCAACCTCTTTTCAATGTGTAATTCCAAGAGCTAACATATCTTTGGAAGAAATAAGTGAGAAGTAGCTCAACGATGACAAATTAGTGTGTGGGTTAGGGTTAGGCATCAATGGGTTAGTGGCTAATGGTTAAGTGTTAAGAATTGGTATGCCATGGGTTAAAGTCACAATTGAATTATAAAAGTTGATTGATTGGGTGTGGGTTAGGTGTGTGTATTAGGCGGCTTAGGTTAGTGTTTCTTCTTTCAATTAAAATTTTTAGTTCCATATCGTATTGTTTGTGAGCATTAGTCTAGTGATACATCATATAAATTCCAATAAACAGTTATTCTCATGACAATTAAGTGAATCAATGAATTTAGAAACATTCCAACATATACTAACATCCATAATGCTCAAAACCTCATAGCATCATTCATTTCCCTAATCAGATATTGGACACCGCACAAAAGCTCCTATTTGATAGTTTAAGGTTTTGTTCATAACCCTAGAAAATAAGATTGTGTAAGGGAAAATAATATTACATAAGTGAAAAGAATCATGCTACCCAAGATGACAAAAGTTTTAAACTGCTAATAAAAATTCAAAATAACCTATCCACAACTCAGTAGTTGAGAGAATCCCACGGGGTGTAGAATACAGGATGAATGGGTGTACTATTAAGGCACTCCTTGCATAAGGTCTTTGAAACTATATGGGTACTAACTTAAAAAAACAGTATTTGAGATATCCCAGACTTGAAACAGCCTCATTTTTTTAGTTTCTACTAGTTAAATATCTACATAGCTTCAAAATTCTTTAATATTCACTTACTACCTTCTTGAAACTCCGTCTTAGTGGAATAATACTGTTGGGTCTATAATTTGAAGCCTTTTTCCACCAAGTTACCCACTTTGGAAGACAACTTGAAGTCATCCTCATTCCTTTTTTATACTATTTTGCCTAGAACTTAATGTTCTAACCCAACGTACAACCTTTTACACATTGCATTATTTTGAGTTATAATATATGTTGTTAAGTAGTTATGTGTTTGATTTTAGGTTACTAATTAAATGGCTTGAAGGTATGTACTGCCACGATGAGAATAGGGTGTTGACTTCTTGAAGAATTGGTTGTTGTTACTCTTATATGAGATCTAGGAACATGTTGTCTCTTCTTGATATGATGTTACTTCCTACGATATTGTCATTCCCACAATATTTTGGATACTTGAGCATTTGATCAATTATAGGAGAAGACAATCGTCAGCATGGTAATGCTGAGTCTTCAAGAGAATATAGGAGTGCCAATTGTTTCAACTAGATGTGGTTGTAACTATGTAACGAAATTTTCTATTTTATGTATTAGTTGTAACAACATAAATATGTAGTATATCTTATGCTATGTATTGTTGGGAATGGCATTGAGTAAAAATCATTCTCAAGGAGTTTAGATATCCTATTTGTAAGAGATCGTTATTTCGAAGATGTATAAAAGAGGTTGAACCCTCTTGTGTTCGAGGTTTAGATAGAGAGAACAGAGGGAAGAGTAGTAGATCATTGAACTCATTGTATCATCTTTATCATATAATATAAGATATGTTGGTTCATGTGATCTAAGTATTACTTGTGAGTTGATCCAGCAACCTTAATTAGAGAAGGAAGGGACCCCTTCGTTGATCAGGAGCTGCCATTTCTTTTATTTAATTAGATATATTCAGTATAGTTTTTTTCACAATTTTGAGTGTTATAGTTTCTATTGGTATGCGTGGATTTACTTAATTTCTGATAGTTTCTAATTACATAAGTTGTTACTTGCAAAGTTTGATAAATTAGTAGAAGAATTGATTATTCATGTTATTATTTTTACTTATAGTATTTGGTTACTTGATGATTCATCTCATCGCTATTACTTCTATAGAACATAGTTTTATTGTTGTTTCGCATCTTGATTTGATTTTATCTTTAATATATGATCTTTCTTTTATTATAACAGGTGCATTCTCTTCAAGAATTTTTGTGATCCTTTTATTGATTAAAGTAATGATTGATGTCACATAGTTTTGATTCAACAATTGCAATTTCCTTCTTTTTCCAGTAAGAGTTGTGTGAATTGAGTGAGGTTTATTCTCAGTCGAGTTACATAGATCAAGTGTGATTTCCTTTTCAGTAATGATTGTATGGATTGGGTTTGATTTTCTTTCTTCACAAAATCAATGTTTATTTGACAACCTTTCATGGGATTTTCTGCAAGACAACTTAGAGGTGTGTTTCATTTCAAGAAAAGAGAAGAGTAATTAAGTTTCATTCATTTAGTTGCATGATCATTTAGAATCCCTAGCACTACAAAGGAAATTGTAACCTACATAGACTTTGCACATAGCCTTGAAATAAAAATATGATCCCTAGTTTGATAATTAATGTGAGTGCTATTTAGTTTTCCTACATAGATAGTTAGAATCCCCAACATTTTGGCATTGTTGTCAAGGAGGTTGTAAGGGCACCAAAGTACAAATAGTGTTGGTCTAAACTACATCATATTTGGTGCTACTAAGGCCTAAGAAGTGAATACATAAGGTAAAAACCTATCCATATATCACCAATCCCTTAGTATTATTTGTGGTAGAATCTTGTCTCACCTGCACCAGGGCATATAGATTACATGGGTAAATACACATATATGATGCATGAATACAGGTAAAGGAATACCCACCAAAACTAATAATTTTACAGGTAGAGGAGGTCCGAGATAAAGGGATCGAGGAATAAAGACACACACACACACACACACACAAACATATATACATGGGAGATTATTTGAAAGACAAAATTAGAACGACCATCCCATAACGTTGTTAGGGAGGAATCTCATGTAGGAACTAGCTGCCAATCCATCTCAAAAGTTAATTCTAATGCAATGGTAGAAGGTGAGATCCAAATACCTTCTGAAAGAAGAGGGGCAATAGAGCTATGTTGCATGGGAACCACTCCCAGCTTTTAGGAAACTCGTTCCCAAAGTTCCGACATTCCAGGGAACTTTGAAACTTGTAGGAAACTTTCCCAATCCAATGGGAACCGTTCCGGACGGTTGGGAACTTATTAGGAACTTTTACCCTTTAAAATTAGGAACTTGGGGACTTATTTTTATGTGTTTCCTTCATTGGGAACTTCCAAGCATTCATGATCGCCATGTTGGTTGTTAACAACATTCATATTTCCTTGTAACCATACATATTAATGGTTGACTAAAAACAATTCTCTAGAAAACTAAGTTGCAATAAAAGTTTTTTTCATGCTACCTTGTCGAGTTGGTGCACTGATATTTATTTAATGCTCATGCTAGAGTATTCACTCATCCATACGCTGAATTCTAGTTATCACTAATCAATAAATAAAAAGTAAACTTTTAACTAATTAGAAATGGTTTTAAATCTTACTTTAAAACTAAATTCATATATTACATTTAAATAAAAAAATATTTTGATTTTTATTTTTTAATAACTTAAATTTGAATAATTATTTACCTTTGAAAATACCTTTGCATAGAATGTTTTGTAAACATATAATATTCTAATACATTTTAATCATAGTTGACATAAAATTAAAAACTTACTCTATACATATAGCCACAAAGATAGGGACTATAACTTCTAAAATCCCCACTTTAGAAAGAATCTACCTTATATAATCAATGATGTGGATGGTAATCTTGATTTGATTTCCATTTCCATCTGCTAAGAGGTTCTAGTTACAATTGTAATACAAGGGATAAGTTAAGTCATCTGATTTGTGTTAATGTTTCTTTTTTTCTCTATGTTTCTTCTCTTCTCATGTTTTTTTAATTATTATTATTTTTTTATATTTTTTAAATATATATTATTTACGTTCCCAACCTGTCGTTTACTACAAATTTTGGGGAAAATTTTAGACGTATCTGATACTCGTACCCACATTCCCACGTTTCAAAAACTTGTGCGAGATAGCGATAGAGGTATCAAAACCTCAACGAGAGAACAACCCATCTTCTGCAGCAATAGGATTTGAATTTCAAATTTTGGAAAAAGGAAAGGGGGGAATAGGGGATCCTACACTCGATCATCATATTCCATATTCCAGATGGATAATAGTCTTTGAGTTTCCCTTTGTAGATGAAGGAAGTGCCACCAAACCTTTTGGACTAGAGACAAGGGAACCCATTTCTTTCCAACAAGTGCCTCCTCACTTTGGATTCCTAGAGGAGTATTGACGATTATGGGAAAACATGGCTATGCCAACATCTATAATCAAATTCCCTATTGCTGACACCCAGGTGGTAGAGCCTATGAATCCCATTTCATTATTAGCACTCCCGAATTTTAATGGGATGACTATCAAGGACCCAATCGCTTTTATGTTCGAGTTTGATGTGTTGTGCCAAAGTGTTAGAATTTTAATGTTTCCAATCTGATTATGTTAGATATTCAAACAATGTGCATTATAACATCATAATCATATGCAATAGGATCACTAAAAGAAAGATAAACATAACAACACAATAAACACAAATATTTTCATCTGGGAGACCACAAAGGGAGAAAACCCAGTAACTTCTTCAGTATAGATTCCATCAACAAGAACAATGCCAAACCAATATAAGCTAAACTCCAAATACAAAATAAAATTCTTCTTCTCTCTAGCGAACATATTCTCTCTCTCTCTCTTACACACTTTCTTGAATGAGAAGTGTGTCCAGCTGAGATGTGTGCCCTCTCTATTTATACACATCAAGTGAGTGACTTGATTCCCTAACTAGTCCGACTTGTTACTATTTCTAGACCAACTTGTATAGGGAGGCACAAAATAACATTTATATAATATTTCTTGTGGGTACTATGGACATGACTTACAATAGAATGTTTACATTGATTCTTTCAAGTACATTTACATGACTAAGTACATAACATCTCTCGAAGGAGGTACAATAATAATACAACAAAAGTACAATAACAATATATTCTGAAGTTACAGTCTTCAAGAATCCCTCTTAATAAAGAAGATATTCTTCTGTCATGGACATCATCACTGATCATCATCATTGAATCTCATCACTATAAATCATCATTGTTGCTGCACCTTGGTACTCTGACCATTGACTTGTGACATATCTTGAATCTATACATCATAAGAAGTTTCTACAACAACTAGTCCTTTTTCTTGCTGGGTGTAACTCTCATGTATACCATTGCATCAACCAAACCTTTTTCATGTTGGGAGTAACCCTCACATTGGTGCATCAACTAACCCTTTTTCATGTTAGGAGCAACCCTCATATCAGTGCATCAACCAACCCTTTTTAATGCTAGGAGAAACCCTCATATCGGTGCATCAACCAACCCTTTTTCATGTTGGGTTCAACCCTCATATCGGTGTATCAACTAGCCCTTTCTCATGATGGGATAAACCCTCATATCAATGTATCAACCATCCCTTTTTCATGTTGGGAGAAACCCTCATATCGGTGCATCAACCATCCCTTTTTCATGATTGGAGAAACCCTCATATCGATGCACCAACCAACACTTTTTCATGTTGGGAGAAACCTGTACATTGACCAATTCTTTTTCAAACTAGGCATACCCGTACAGTGACCGGTCCTTCGATGTACTCGGACCATTTGTATTTCAATGTGCTTTGACTTGTCATGCAACACAGGGTTCTCGGACAACTTCACATAACTATGGTTGTCACTGAATACACTAGTCGTCTCTAACTTGACATAGAACAATCCCACCAGTAGATTTATAATCCACACTACCTCATAGCTAGATAATCAAGATGTAATATATGATACCTTGGTTTTACTCAGTGCTATACTCATCTGCTTCTTGTTGAGCGAATAAACCATGGCAGACCCCAAACCGAAGCAACACCTTGAATTGCTCTTCCTATCTGCAGCACTACCACCCCAATATAAGTATACATATCCTTGCAGGATAATCCTTTGATCTCTCACATATATGAGTCCATACTCAATCGCGCCCTTCAGGTACCTCAACACATGCTTTGCTGCAATCATGTGAACACATCTCGGCTCTACCATGTACTAACTCAAGGTGTTCACCACAAAGCATATATCCAACCTCGTGTCTGTTAAGTACATCAATGAACCAATCATCTACATGTAGAATGTGGCATCATCTGTCTCTGAAGTAGTATCACACAACAACTTCAAGTTCGCTGGCATTGGTGTAGCCATGTCCTTGCAATCCATCATCCTGAATCTCTTTCAGATCTCTACCACATATTTTCCTTGAATAAGGAAAATATCATCTGGATTCCACCACACCTCTAATCCCAAGAATCATGCCAAGAATCTTTAATTATGAGATATATCCTCTCAATTAGGGGATACATATTCTATCACTCTTAGCATATCCCTGAGATACTAAGGAAAACAACCATTACCACATATAGAGGCTAGGTGATAATGTCTCTCAATATGTCTCCATAATCTGTGTTATAGTCACTCCCCCTAAATTTGAGCTTCTATGCTCCCTCTGCATCTGGAAATATTGTACTAGAGTGACTAGTATCCTTCTCTGTTATTGATATTTTAAGTATCCATCTATGTCATCTCATATCAAATAAATATGAAATTATTTCTCTCAATGTCATTGGATACCAAGACCCTTCATCTTCAATTTTGTTGCAAGTTTCTCTTCAACACATCCATGAGCTCCTAACCTTATAGTAAAGGTTGAGGCATCATCACTCTAGGTAATCCTTAAGCTCATCATGTTACTGTATGTCATGGGTGCCTTTTGAGCCTGTACAAAGCATTCTTCAATTTGTGCACATGTGGTTCTCTGTAGAGAGTCATGAATCCTAGAGGTTGCTCGATATACACTTCTACTTCAATACACCATCTATATAGTGTTTCCACCATTGAAGAAGTGTGTTTGGACACTAGAGAAATGTTTCATCATAGTCGACTCCCTCTTTCTAAGAGAAACCTCGCTTTGTACATCTATAGTATGATTGATTTCATAAATCTTCTTGAATTTCATAGTTGAACCGTCATCGATTCTTCTTTGAAACAAGTCTCATCATCCTTCTCTTGTAATTGATTGTACACGATCTGTCCTATAAGTCAAATTCAGTTACATGATTATAAACATTTCATAATTTTCAAAACATATTAACAATGAAAATTTCTTATGCATAAAGACATAGGTCACACAGTCATGCAACTATCTTATCCAGTGCTTCAACACAACATTCATCCATATATCGTATACATACGGTAACTTTCTAGATGCCTTACATATCTACCAAAACATAATTAAGAGTGTGCACTACTCCCAACATGTCAGCAAAGAGGTTTCATTCTAGGTAAGCAATAATGCCTAAAGGAATGTTGTGCATCACCATAGGCTACCTACCCATTACATGCATATTAGTAGTATATTTTTCTTCAATGTAATCACTCTAAAATTCATAATACATATCCCAATTATAGAAACATAAATATGTATACAACTGAACAATAACATTTAATTATATACAGGAAATGATATTTCAAATACCTATCTTTGTTTTTTTGGTATGCTTCCTCTTGATCTATGTCTCCTTGTAGGTTCTAAAATTATATAACTTGTTGATACTTCAACCTCGGTCCTCATGTATTATGTATGCACTATATCCCCTTGGATCTTTCTTCATGGTTTGGAAAATATCTCTTAGAATTCTTTCCAAGTGAACATCATCATGCTCAAATATTATATTTCTTCCTTCCGCTTGCGTAGGCCTTCTTTCATTATAGGAGACTTCTCCCAACCCTTCATAGGATATTGATAATCATCTTCAAGATTCACCTTATGAGGTGAATCTTACTAAAACAACCTTGTGGGAGAATTACGATACATACTCTTCATCACTTGAGTAATCTTCTCTTTCTCTCTTATTAATTGGTTCATCATCTTCGACAGCATGAGCATGATAGCTCTTCTTATTTCCTTTCTATGTGTGTCCTTTACCTTTGGGGAGATATCTTGCAAAATGTCCCTTCTCATCACAAGTGAAACATCTAAATTGTGAGTAGTCCTTTTTCTTATATCTTCTAGGATTCTTGTGAGAATGTTATCCCTTCGTGATATTTCCCTTCTTGGCATGAGTTGTCAGAGCTTTATTGTCATCCTCTCCCATATTTTCTTCTCTTGTTATCAATCGAGCTTCCTCTTGTGTACATTCCTCCCATAGTCTACTAAATTTGGTGATCCTTCTTCTAGCACAAATTCCTTGAATGAAATATTCCCATGATCTTGGGAGACCATTCAAGGTAGTCATCATGACTTCTTCTTCAACATTGTCTCCAATAAATTCTAGTTGTTCTTTGATTTAGGTGACCCTTATGAAGTAGGATTGTATGCTTTCTTAATTATATATCTTCACACCCTTGAGTTGAGTCCTCAAGGTCATATTCTTATTGATATTCTTTCCTTCATATAAGTTGGTCAAAGCATCAAACATATCCTTGGGAGTATTCAAGGAGGATACATGTGGGATCAAGTGATCCTTGATGGAATTAGAAATAATTCTTTTGGATTTGACCAAGTTATTCTTCTTCTTAGATGTGTCTTCATCTCCCTCTGGATATGCAACTTCTCCTTTGACATAATTTTCCAAGTCATGTTCTTCTAGTATGAGAAGCACTCTATACTTCCATGCCTGAAATCTCTCATCTCCTTCAAGCTTTTCCTCAATATTGGTATTGTTTGTCATATTGAAAAATGAGAACCTCAAATGGAGATAGAGAGAATAGTTCTTACCAATGAGAGTGCATCAACTGAATGTTTGCTTCAATGCCTTTCTGGGAAATTGATTCTAGATGACCTGGGGTTTGACAGAGAAACACTATTTTTTCAACTTTGGTATATTTCAAATATGATTGGAGAGAGATATGTGCTTCCTCAAGGAAAGTTGAGAAATGTACTCCTTTTTAACTCAAAAAATTATCTGCATCTAGCTCTCTATGGTCCAAACCATAATTATGCATCATAATCCCACCATTATTCCCTCTATTTTGACCTTCATAATTAAATTCCAACAAAATTGGTCAAAAACATCATTACTTCTCCCCCCATAAATATAGGGAAGTTGGGAATTTATTGCAACATACCCCCCATTCTTCCAAAAATGACCAAAAACCCCTAAAATGAGAATGGGTCAAAAACCATGGAAGACTACCATACACTATGAAAAATAATGGACCAATACCATGGGCAAGAAAATCTCAGATCATCCTATAAATACATTGTGAAGGTCTCCCCATAAATATTCATGAACTTTTTCACTTTTCATTACGTAATCCCAAAGCCTTACATTCCTACACGTTTTTCCACACCATCCCACATTGCATGTTGAGTTTACTCCATGCAACCCTTGATTCATTTCCCGTTGACAACCCTTGTTGGAGAATATAGGAGAACTGAATCGTGGGAGTCGTCAGACCATATCCTCAAACGGTTGCAGTGGCCCATCTTATAAAAGGTATATTGTGTTTTGTTTTATTAGTTAGAAGAAAATCATAAAATTTTAAAAATATTTATTGTTACTTGTTTGATAGTCAAGGTTGAACACTTCCCTTATACCATGAACTATACCCCTAGATTTGGTTGATTTAAGGTAGGTTATATTGCACATAGTCAGAGAGAAATATCCACTTCACTCCTTTTCCCAAATATGTGGACAAAACTATAGAAAACCCGATGCCCTCGTTTTACCCTGGGAGTATTGTTAGGTCAAAAATTGAAAATCCACATAATAGGAATCTGCCTCCACGGGAAGATGCGCCCTCCTAGGGAGAGTTGTCTTGTCCTCCTTTTCAATTTTATCTGTGGAGGGAAGTTCCCAAAACAAGAATCCCTAGTTTTCGGTTCTATGAGAAATTAGGGAAAAGCTGAAAAAGCTCAGGAGGGAGATATGTTTCTGTAGAAAGATGCACCATATTGAAGTAGTTACCAAAGCATATATTTCAAGGTTAATCTATGGATGTAAAGGACCAAAATTTGATTCCCTAGTTTCCAAATTTCATCAGCGATAGTTGCACAAAGTCTTTTTTCGGGATGGCTCTGATAGCATGTTATAATTTTAATGTTTCCAATACGATTATGTTATATCTTCAAACATTGTGAATTATAACGTCATAATCATATGCAATAGGATCACTAAAATAAATATAAGCATAGAAACACAATAGACACAAATATTTTCATCTAGGAAACCACAAAGGGAGAAATCCCAACAACTTCTTCAGTATAGATTTCGTCAACAACAACAATGTTAAACCAAGATAAGATAAACCCCAAAGGAAAAACAACTTCTTCTTCTCTCCAACAAACATATCCTCTCCCTCTCTCCTGTGCACTTACTTGAATGAGAAGTGTGTTCAAATGAGAGGTATGCCCTCTCGATTTATACACATCAAATGAGTGACCTAACTCCCTAAGTGGGTCAACTTGTTACTGTTTCAGGGACAACTTGTCTAGGGAGACACAAAATAACATTTATATAATATTTCTTGTGGGTACTATTGACCCGAATTACAACAAAAGGTTTACATTGATTCTTCTAAGTACATTTACATGACCAAGTACATCAATAACATCTCCTGAAGGAGGTATAAAAATAATACAACAAAACTACAATAAGAATATCTTATGAAGTTATAATCTTCAACACTGAGTTAAGATTATACTATAGACTTGCAGAAACTAAAACTATTTCCTATCACTTTAAAAGGGTATCCTTGACATGGTTTATGGGTCTTGGAGGTGGCACTATAACCAATTGGGATGAAATGAAGAAGGCCTTCCTTGAGAAATACAAGAGTATTTCATATCTAGGGATTTTAGGGAAGAGATTTTCAAGATGACATAGAAGGAGGAGGAAAACCTGGAATGTTATGTAGAACATTTTTAGTACAACTTGCAGAGGTATCTGCATATGACTCTAGGTGGTGATATCTTGAAGAGAATTTTAATCTGGGGGATGCAGGACGAATGTATGCACATGCTAAACCTAATGGGAAAGTGATACATCTCAAAGTAAAGTTATGAAAAAAATCTATGATTGGTGCAAAATATGTTCACTGGGTCTATAAGTATATCAAGGGTCTGTGATATTCCTAGGGCTACAAAATAAACTAACAAGGGAGTAACCCATGTAGATATTGGAAATTTGTTGGAACACTTTAAGATTGGCATTATCTAAATATTATCCTCGTAGATGGATGTGTTTCAAGCTAAATAGAGGAAATTCGATGTTAAGAATGAAATTTCCATATTTTTTCCCAAAATATAAATAGAAACACACCTCTAGAGAATGATCAGTGAAATCTGTTTAAATATGTGGGATTTATGATCAATCCCATCCAACAAAATCCTTCCCATCCTTTCCAGGACTGAAAGCAATTTACACGGGCACTGGTGAAGATGTCAAACCAACCTACTTTTTATCTATGAATAAGTCGTGGAAGGCATGACCCCTAGGTATGAACAAATACTATTTTACATTTTTCAATACTTGGAATGGTTAGTAAAATTCTCAACAACCACAATTTTCCACTCCACACTAGAAAAACCCCCAGCAATTTTAGTATTCTTCACCGTGGGTATAGCGGGCTACTCAATCAGTCCAAAAATCTCTGTAGACACAAAACTGGGGAAATCCTTCCTTCCTTACATGTTGGCAGGGGTTTTGGGTAAGTGAGTTGTGTAGCGTCGCGGCAGCTACGCAAGATCATGCAACACCGCGCAAGGCTAGATCAACGCGATGTGCAGAAGGATAACCGTTTTTGAATATTTAATGTATTAATTGACCATGTTTTGTAAACATAGGTCATTAGTGGTTAGAAATTAGTTAGAAGTGGACCTTTTATGTAAAGGAGAGTTAATTGAGCTAGTTTTGCAATTGTAAGGAGAGGAGGGTCACACATAGACAATAAGAAGGAGTATAAGATCATGATCAACGTGATACAAGTCCATGTCAATATTTGAGAGTGATCAATCTGTTGGGATTTGTCTATGGTCTTGATGAGTCTTCTATTTTGAACAATCTGCAATCTATCTGTGTCAGATACTGAATTTTGGGATGTAATTAGTCTCCTACTGTGGAGAATAATTATCTATTTTGGATATGTTGCGCAAAATTAATATGACATGACGATTATTGCCTAAATGTTGTCTTTCGTTTCCCTGTTTTCTCTGCTGCGATGTCAATGAGAAGTATCTTGAATATGTTTATGATGTACTAATGCTGCTGCAATGAATTAATGATGCTATCTATCCCAATTCTGTCGCAATTCTGATGAATGATGATGAAGCTTATTAAATTTGTTTTATGAATGATACTGTTGCAATAACACTGCTGCAATAAATGAATGATGTGATCTGTTAGATCCGTAGTTTTGAAGATGAATTGTGATAATTATCTTAGTTCTGTCAAGTGATTTAGAGTAATTTGATAGTTATGTTGTCGAACCCTGGATGCCATATCTTCCTTTCTTATTTCCAGAAACTTGGTTCCGATAGCTCTCCCTTGAACATCTCGGGTGAGACTTCGTCTACTCTGTGGATGTTGCTAGGCAGGGTAAAACCTGTCAGGGCCAGTGCTCAGGGAGATCGCACTGGTTTGGCGTCGATAGAGTGAGAACCCCTGTTGAAGAGGATTTGTTGGTGGGTTTTTGCCAACAAATGGTTTTGTTGATGGGACAAAGTTGCGATTAAAAGGAGGATATGTTTTGTCATCCGACTCGACCGGAGATCGAGGAGTGGTTTGGTCTAAAACTACGAGAGTTTGTTGAAACAGAAAATCAAAATCCGAAGCTATCGATGGGAAATTGGTTAGACAGATATATTCAAGAAGGTCCTCACGAATGGTTCTTATGTGAGTTTCCTGTCATCTTGTATGAGTGGCTGGCGAAGTTCGCTTCTAAGAAGTAAAAATTCCAAGGAGGAGAACCGACATCTTGGACTCCGGAGCTGATCTAGGAATTACAAGAAACAGACAATAGGGAATTGTGGGATATTGAGGTGTGGTTGGATAGTATCCTGGAGGGATACATTACCGAGTTTGTAGTTGATACCAATAAGTCATTTAGCAAAGCAAAAAGGGATTTCTTCAATGGACCACGAGGTAGATTTTTGTTGTCTCTGCAGTTATCTATTAAACAACTTGTCTGCGAAAAAGGTATTCTGAAGATGGACCAAGAGTAGTGGAACTATGGTGTACGAAGGTTGTAGACATCGAGACGAAAGGGGGGAGATGCATAGAAAGGAAAGGGGTAGATGGGCATGAGTTCTGGTGAGATTAGGAAGGTCGCCAAGGAAACAAGTGGTTGCACAAGAGGAGGAGCAAGGTTTCGAGAGAAGAGGCAGGGGATAGGAGAAGGTCCTACTGCGATCAAAGTGTGATACCATGAAGAAAAACCACATGGGACAAAGCGACCTTTCAGGGAATACAATGATAACCAGGCCCAGGCTACACCTAAGATAACGGCAGGCTCGAACCCCAGCAGTAACGTGTCTACACCTCCGTGCACTACTCCACCACTAGGAAGAAATGCGCATTCTACGTCAACTTGCCCGATGTGTTAGCAGCAGTCTAGCAGAAGAGTACCAGCCAGAGGAAGAAGGCCCATAATGGCAGGTGACGAAATGAATCTACTAATATTTCATGGAAATGGCACCGATGTCTCAGAACAATATTGTTTCTATTGCGAGGCAATTTGGACCGCCTAACAGACTGTGGATGACGATGTTAAGAAAATCCAGCTGGAAACCACCCTCAGGGGTCGTGCACTATATTGGTACATGCAATTCATGCTGGTTCCTTAGGGAGGTACAATGAAAACATTGGATGAGATCCGTAAGGGTTATTTCAAGAATTCAAGAAGCCGAAGTCTGAGGCTTAGTAGATTATTCATGAGTTGAAAGAAATCAAGCAGTTCCCCAATGAAACAATTTGGGACTTTGATCAATGGTTTAAGACATTGATGGCTCACGTCAGCTTCCAGGTGAGCGATGTTCAGCACAAGGAGTGGTTCATTGTCATGCTTGTCCCACATATCAGACACCCGCTAATGTAGCAAAAGATTGTGACGCAGAGCGATGCCCTAGAAATCACGATGAAATTAGAAGCATCAACGGTAGGAGAAACTGTGGTCGGGATGAACCAGATTCAAGCACAGTTGTGCAAGATATCAAGAAGGCTAAGGAAGATCATGACAAACTTTGGTGCACCCGGTGTCGTGCTGATGGAGACATGAAGGATACATGTTCGACATTCTGAAATTATTTTCTTTCAGGAGCCCCAAACCCATTGAGTTGCGCTGGTGTACCTTGGTGCTGCATATTTCAAGTCTATGGTCATCGACATGAGAACTACGACTACATGCAAAAGATGGTTACGAAGATAGAGAGTTTGTACTGTACCTTTTATCAGTCATTAGGACACGATGATAAAAATTGTCAAGCTTATGACTTACTCCAGGAAAGGACATATGATTCATACTTTGTGAAAGGTGAGGACCCCCAGGAAATGAAAGCGCAGCCACAAATGGCACAGCCAGCAGTGCAGGTGCAGTATACACCACTGCCCTCAATGCAGTTTATGCCATCGCAACCGCAGCAGTTTATATCAAGCCGAACCACGAACAAAGGATGTCGACATTGGGGTTGTCACTCACACCGGTGCGACAACTGGAGAAGATGGACCGCGTTACCAATTTCATTTTGCCGAAAATAAAAAGGTAGCATTCGATATTGCGACGGAGAAAGACACCTTCTTCAAGGCCAAGCATGCAATTGGGAGAAATCCAGGTATGTTACCTATTATCGACATGCCAAATGATTTTGATCCATTTGTAGAGGAAGGACCATCACGAAAACATGGTACCTTGCAGCAGTTCTTTGAGAGTTTTCTGTCGCTGGCAAGGGATCCCGAATCCCTTGTCGAGATTGAGAAGTTGTTGTACCACCGAGATAAGGCATTGAAGGATTCCACGGTGAACTCCTTGCAAAAGAGGAAGACGGGCAAGGAGATGAGGATGAACATCCAGATCGGAGATTACGAGGTTGACTCGGTTATTCTGGATCTCGGATCAGATGTAAACATTCTAACCAAGCAGACTTGGCAGCTGATGGGGAAGTCAACATTGGGATCGTTGTCGGTGCATCTGGGACTAGTAAATCAGACAAAGGTTCATCCCATTGGTCACATCTCAAACCTGGTTGCTGATTTTGATGTGATAGAAGTGGTTGAAGATGTAGGTTCCTATCCCGCACTACTAGGGATTGGGTGGGCTAATGATAGCATGGTGATTATCAATTTCAAAAAATAGGTTATGACGTTTGAGAACCAGGATGTCAGGGTCATTTCTCCCATGGACCCTCAAGAAGAACGCTAGTATATTGAACCTGTAAGGGATGAAGCTAGTAGAAGTTGGGATCACGCCTATAATATCTCTGAAGACTATATCCACCCTATCGTCGATGGTGAACTCGGATGGTGCAATGATAGTTCTGTGTCCTCTAATTCTAATTTTGCTTTGGAAAATTGGAAAAATAGGTTGCATGAAGTGTCGTTTAGGAAATGCAGGTTAATCACACAGTACCTCCATTGCATAGCAACTGAGACTGTCAAGTTACCAATTTATGAATGGCTTCCAAAGTTATCAGATTTCCTTCAATAATTTGAAGAGAAAGTGTTTGAACCACAAAGGGTATTGGCCCTAGATGTATCACTGAAGCCTACCCCAGCCCGATGGTGGGAGACACACAAGCAAACGATCCATGACCGGGGACAGTGTTAGAGATTGATGATGGTGTGCTTTGGAGATTCGAAGGTCTATCATGCTGGGAGATATATGATTAGGTCCATGCTTTTGTTCATACTCTGGATGAGATGTCGAGATCCTGGTATGTGGTGGCAGCTACGCAAAACTATAACCACTTGGGAGGAGTTGTCTGTTTTCTTTGCGCAAACGTTTAGTTTCTAGGATGCCAAGCTAGAGGTACATAATGCATTACAAATCATCTGCGACGTTGTGCTGAAGGTCGTCCCTGTCACATACCCAGTCGATCCACATGCGCATTGCTAGATGCAATCCATGATGACATGTTACAATCTATCTGGGGAACCTAAAGATGATGATGAGTTGTGGAATGTTAATATTCCGGAGTCAAAAGGAAGCCGCGATGTTGTAGTACCAAACATACTGACGGATTTGATGAGTCAGCCACTGAAGATCAAGAAAGTCAACATTGGGTCAGAAGAGAACCCAAAATTTGTCAATATTGGGGACTATTGGGATGAGGAAACAATGGCCAAAATCACGGACTTGATGCATGAATTCTAGGATATTTTTTCGACGCGGTTCTTAGAAATGAAGGAGATATTAGGGGACCTTGGGGAGCTGAAAATCCCATTGAAACCAGATGCAAAACCTGTGAGACAGAGGTTGTATCGAATGAACCCACGATACAAGGACCATGTGAAGGTTGAGCTTGACTGGATGCTGAACAAAATTACAAAAGGCTCGGCGATGGTTTATGCCTTGCAAAATTTCTGGCACTATTTGTTAGGAGGTCACTTCAAGATGTTCACCGATCATTCCACCTTGCAATATTTGGTCAATAAGCCTATGTTGGGGGGGAATATCTGTCGATGGCTACTACGTTTTCAGGAATTTGACTTTCAAATAGTTGTGAAGTGAGGACGGTTGAATTTTGGTCCTGATCACCTGTCTCGCATTGAGACCGGAGAAGAACCTACCAATATTAATGACGGATTGCCAGACGTGCAACTATTCCAGGTCGATACCGTAGATGATCATTATTCCCCAATCATTCAATTCTTGTCCACTAGGGTTGCCCCTAAGAACCTGTCAACCAGTCAAAAGAAGCAGTTGGTAGTAAAGGATTCAAATTTCTAGCTGATTGATGGGAAGTTATACAAGCTTGGACCAGATGAAATCTTGTGACGGTGTATCCTACCGCATGAGCAGGGACCCATTCTAGAAGAAGCACATGCAGGAATCGTGGGACATCAATATGGAGGAAGGGCTACTGCACAAAAGGTGTTGCGTGTCAGTCTATGGTGGCCTACGTTGCATACTGATTCCGCAGACTATGCACAGAGTTGTGATGTTTTCTAGCGCGTTAGTAAACCATCGCGGTGGGATGAGATGTTGCTTGTGCTGCAGGTAACTCTACAACCTTTTGATAAATGGACCATGGATTTTGTGGGTCCAATTAATCCACCAGGGAAGATGAATGGTGTGCGATACATCATTACCGCAACTGACTATATGACCAGGTGGGAAGAGGCCACACTAGTTGTGGATTGTACTGCTGCAACAACAGTGAAGTTCATATTTGAGAATATTGTGACACGGTTTGGGTGTCCCAAGATATTGATGAGTGACCAAGGTAGACACTTTATCAATCGCACTGTGACAGCGCTAACTAAGGAGCTGCAGGTGCAACATAAAAAAACCATGCCATACCATTTGCAAGCGAATGGGACTGTTGAAGCGTTCAACAAAATTTTGGAAACGGCGTTGAAAAAGGTATGTGATGCTAATCATGATGACTGGGAGTTGAAAATTCCAACAGTGCTATGGGCCTATCGCACCACTTGCAAACGGTTGACAGGACAAACACCGTTTAAGTTGGTATATGGACAAGAAGCAGTCATGCCCATGGAATACATTGTTCCTAGTTTGCGCATCACTGCAGCGACCGGCATGGATGATGCATTGGCATTAGAAGAGAGCATTGCATATTTAATCCAACTTGAAGAGGACCGCTTTACTGCAGGCTTCCACCAGCGTGTTGCAAAGGATCGACATAAGGTGTGGCATGATCGTCACATTAAGAATAAACAGTTTGCGGAAGGAGATTTGGTGCTGTTATACGATAGCAAGTTCATGAAGCATCCAGGTAAGTTATAGATGCACTGGTTAGGCTCGTATCTTGTTCATTCCATTACTTCTGGAGGTGTGGTTCAATTACAACAATTAGATGGTGCGATACTGCCGACACTTGTTAATGGGAGTCGCTTGAATCCCTATAGGATAGGGTCAGAGCCGTGCGCCGCTTGAGGCACTGTAAAAAAAAACATACTAGTTTGATAGATAGCAGCAAGGCAAGCCTAGGGGAAGAGGCCACGTAAGGATAGGAATTAGTAGCGACAGAAGGGAGACAACCTGCGATAGCCGCAGGGTTGTGGGTTGGTCAAATCAGCAATAAATATAGGTAGTTAAAATAGTTAGCTGGCGGTGCTTGTTGAAGTGATGCGCATTAATGGCTGATCCGACCGTTAGGAGGGTAAGATTGTTGGCGGATTTGATGTCATTACTGTTGGATTTGGTCATGATGGACACGATGGATTTGGCAATGATGATTTCGAATTGAGATGTGGCTATAAAAGGCATGTGGGACGCTGGAGGAAGGCATTTTTTAGAACAGTTCATTCGAATAAGCAAAGTGCTGAGTCGAGTAGAGTTGAAGAGTCTTGAGTGCGAGTTGTAGAGTTGTCGTGTGCATAGTAAGGATTGGGGAGTGCGGCATGTTGAGTGACCCCAACGCAATTGAGATTTCTAGTGAGCAGGAACCCCCCATTTGTCCCACGACCATCAAGGAAGAAGTCATGAGCATGCCGGTAGGATCTTCATCAATCCCCAAAATAAAGCGGCAGGCTCAGAATCCTAGCTCCACGCCGTCGCAGAAGAGGCACACCCACACTTCAGCTAGAGTGCAAGGAGAGGGGACTATACAAACTGGGTCATCGAGCTTGGGAGCTATAGAGTCTATGGCACCCAGGGGTGTCTCTGTCAATGATATCCTAGGATATGTCACTCCAATGCGTCTGGGAGCGAAGCCGAGGCAGCCCACGAAGAATCAGAAGTATCCACCCAAATTGTCGCCGTTGCTAGAAGGGATGACTTGCTCGGTAGATATCATCCCTGCCTTGATCAGGATGGAGTTTGAAGACCATGATTTTTTGTTGCTTAGATATGTTCAGGATGATCCCTATGAATCAGTTCCAATGGGGCCTGGTGCATCGATTTAGAGGATGCCTCAACCATGGGCGAGCAAGTTGAATAAATAACCTTATGACACCCCCCACAGTCATTGAATTGGTCGATCGGTTAAACATTTAACCAGAAGAGATCATGGAGGATGTAGTTATTTTTGTGAACTCCTGGTCTTATCTAGTAGACTTCCTAGTCCTACAGACAAAACCCGCCTTGAGGACCGTCCTCTGATTTTGGGAAGGCCATTGTTAGCCATAGTCTATGCTTATATTAGATGTGGGATGAGAAATATGAACATTTCCCATGGGGAATCAATGAAAAAATTGGTTCTTTATCCACTAGAAAATCCTAGCATGGTGTGTGAAAATCCTTTATGGGCCAATTTTGAGGTTACAAATGAAAATGCCCATCCCATTTTGACAATTGAAAAAACTATGTCTATCAAAACTTAAATAGAGGATGATGTTATTAGTAGATTTATCAGTAATTCCTCCTCTTCTCCTCATCCCGTGTATCGACTGTTATAAACTACAATAAATAATGATATACCTGATAATCATGAATTAGATATGGAGGAAAAATAAGAATCCATACCCACAATGGTCATTCATGCCATCATTCCAATTGAAATCGAGCCAAGGAAGACACTAAATAATAATCCAAACCTTACTCCCTCACAAACTGTTAAGTTGTTAAAAATATTGAAATAATAAAAAGATCCCTTCACGTGGGACTACAAGGATGTGAAGGGAATACACCCTAATCTATGTACCCTCCATATTTACATTAAAAAGGATTCCATATATTCCTACTCAAAAAACTGAAAGGAGGATGAACACTGCTATGGGGGACATTGTTAAGCAAGAACACCTTAAGTTGTTAGATGCCAACTTTATCTACCCAATATTCGATAATGAATGGGTATCATCCCTTGTCATTATCCTAAATAAGAATGAAAATGGCAGATATGTGTGGAATATCAAGAATTAAGCAAATCTACACAAAATACCATGTATCGACCAAGTCCTAAACACCATATCAGGAAAGAAGTACTTTGATATCCTTGATGGTTTCAATGGATATAATCAAGTCAAGGTCACTCTTAAATATCAGTATAAGACAACCTTTACCTGCCCCTAGGGCACATTTGCATACCATGTCCTTCCTTTTTGGGATCTGCAATGCACCTACTACTGTCCAGTAAGCAACATTGGGCATTTTTTATGATCTAGCCATTGACAGTGTTGAAATATATATGGATGATTTCACACCATATGGCACTAAGTTCGAAGAAGCATTGTCTAATCTAGAGAAAACATTCAAATGTTGTAAACAAACTAATATGTATTTGAGTATATAAAAGTGCCATATGATGATGACAAAAGGAGTGGTCTTAAGACATTTTCTCTCTATTGTATGGATTAGATTGATCCAACAAAGGTTCAGTTAATATTGAGCATTCTTCCTCCAAAAATACAAAAAGAGGTACATGTATTTTTAGGGAAAATTGGATACTATAGTCATTTCATTGAAAGTTGTTCCAAAATTGTGTCCCCTCTATTTGCATTACTTGTGAAGGATGCATAATTCTCATGGGCTAATAGTTGCCAATCTACCTTTAAGAAATTAAAAACATTGTTTTCTACAACTCATGTCTTGCGATGGCCAGATTGGGAACTTCCCTTTCATATCTCTTTGGATGCTTCTAACGCTATTGTTGGAGCTGTGATGGGATAAGATGAGGAAAAGAAGCATTATTCCATATATTACACCAATAAGAACTTAGCTCCCATAAAATTGAATTACATAGTAATTGAAAAAAGTACATCATTGTTGTGTTTGCAATTAATAAATTCCAGCACTACATAATTGGTTATCTCATCTTTGTACACATGGATCACTCGGCTATCAACTTTCTAGATGATTTGCAGTTTCATCTCACACACCATCGTACATAGACATTGTTGATTACCTTGTTGCAGGGAATTTATCGCGCCACATCTCTCCAAGATAAAGACAAAAGATTATTCAGTGGACTACAAGATTTTAATGGATAGATGGATACCTCTTCTACATAGGAGAAAATAATAATATGTAGATGTTTAAGGGAAAACGAGGTCTAGGATGTCCTTCAATCCTACCACGATGAGCCGTGTGGAGGGAATTTTGCATATAAATGAAAAAGCTACAAAGCGCTATGCATGGGTTATTATTGGCCCACTATATTCTAAGATGCAAAGAAATATGTAAAGGGATGTGACAACTTCCAATGAATGGTCCAACCCATTCAGTCCGATGAGATGTTGTTACAAGTGCAATCGGTGATAGAATCTTTCAAGAAGTGGGATATCGATTTCATGGGCCCAATCAATCCCTCATGCCATAAAAAATATTATATATTGGTATCCACATACTACGTAATCAAGTGGGTAGAAGCAAAGGCTCTCCTGAGAGACACGAAGCAGGTTGTTATGGACTTCATGTTACAAGAAATATTTGTCCAGTTTGGGGTGCCGAAAGAGATAATCATCAATGCAAGAGCATAGTTCACAAGTAATAAGATCGAGTTAAGCACAATATTTTTCTTTTTTCAGGAGGAAAAAAGCCTGTCCTTGTTATTCTTATTAAGAATCAAAGGGCATCAATCTAGCCATCCCAGAAGTGGGTTACAATTCATAAGTATACAGCTCATATGGTCTATAATCACCTCGAGACACTTCCAGGGGGAAAGGAATTACAAATAAGAGAAAGTTCCCATCAGAAATATTGTCTCATCATAAATGGAATCAGTCCCTTCAGCCACATCTACCGAGTACCAAAGGGGTATGATCAACAATCTAAAAGAGGCCACTCCATGAGCATCATATCAACAATAAAAATGAGGAGAAGGCTCCCCAGTCCAAGCTCAAAAGAGCTGAAATGAATCTTGTGAGATCAAATGATCCTCCATAAATTCAGAGTAACAACCATAACCCTGAGAAAATGTGAGAGCAGTTTTAGATAGATGGTCAGCAGTCCGATTGTGTTCTTGGTAGATGTGGATGAAAGACAGATCTTGAAAGCTGAAAGAAAGCTTTTTTGTTTCCCGACACTAGTGAAAGAGTTCTGGTGGGGAGAGAGCAGTCAACCCCTTTGCCCAATTGACGATGACTTGTGAGTCACCGAATATGTGGGATAAGGGTATCCCCATCATATGGGAGGAAAGCAGTAGAGCCCAAAGGCCCAGTAATTATGCTTTTGTATTTGAGCCATATCCAACCCCCAGTGCGAACTCGAAATGGTGAGACTCATTCAAATATATGCTATATCCAACACCAGTTGTCTTTTTGACAGATGCACCATCAAAAAATCCACATGGAAAAAACAAACAGGGAGGATTCCCTATTTTCCTGTGTCTTTTAACTTTAACGGGCAGAGAAGAGTAAGTCTGTACATGATTTGTGATTTGCTACACAATACTGTGCACATTCCTTTTCTTACCTTCAAAAATAGCCAAATTGCGAGCTTTCCATATGTTCCACAACATATGGAATGGAACAGACCAAAGAGACGAATGCTTCTTATAAATGCCGATCCAGTTCCTAACAAAAGTGGAGGGAGAATCCACACGAGAAGGATAGGGAATCTGAAACTGTTCACAGATGGTACCGAGAACTATATTCCAAATAATGCAATTATTAAATAAATGTGTGACTGTCTCCTCATCAGAATTACACAAAACACAGATACCTAGGCCCGCCCATCCCCTTTTCTGGAGATTATCCTAGGTGGTGATTTTGTTCCAAAATACCAGCCAAGTGAAACAACCAATTTTACGTGGGAGGACTCGGTTCCAAATAAATGAATCCATGTGATTGCCAGCCCGAGGAGAGTAATTATTTACAATACAATCATATGCCAGCTTTGCTGATAAGGAGCTATCTTTTTTATTGTAGTCCCAAACCAGGGAATCAACTTGAGTAGTGAGATGAATTTCGCCCTGAGCCAGTCCTGTAGTGTATGCATCCCATGCAAATTTCCAGTCCCCAGCAATTCCTAAATATTCAACAGTATACCAGTAGTTCTGAGAGTCAGGTAAAATGTTGTGTGCCTGAGAAAGAGTGCAAATATCCAGATCCTCTAGGTAAGATCTCAGCTCGATAGGAAGGGTATAAGGGGAAGGATTTCCAATAATTGGGTCGACGCCAATCCAAATGTCATTACCATTACCCGCTTGCCAGGCTAAGTGACCACCCAGCCACGGTAATGTCTGAATAAAAGCCCTCCATATGATGGAGACCCTCTGAGTACTAAATCTATTTTTCCTGAGCCATGCTACCGCCGGTTGATTATTCAATTATTTCGCGATGAGGACGTGATGCCAAAGTCCATCATTCATCAGTGCCAACTAGAGATTTTTAAGACACGGTGATATACTAAACCAATGCAAATTTTTTATCTGCCAACTTTGGTATTCCTTTGGCCAAGAGATGCTCTGCCAGCTGACTAAATGATATCTTCGATGGGTCTCAGAGGATCCCCATTGGAATGCAAACATAATTCTCATGAGCTTGTGTAAGATAGATGCTGGAATAGGAACCAAACCCAGCCAATATACCGGTAAGCTGGAGAGCACTGATTGGACATGAATCAACCTGCCTCCGAGGGAGAGGAGCTTGTAGGTCCAATTACATATTCTCCTTTCAAATTTCTAGACCAGCCATTGCCAATCACGGACCCTATAACCGTGAGGCTTGAGAAAGTAACCGAGGTACTTAAACCTTGAGTGGATCGACTCCATCTGATAAGGAAGGCTCCTAGCTATATTCATAAGAATGGCATCATCAATATTATTATAAAGAAAGTAATATTTTTCCAGACTGATACTCATTACAGAAGCTTTACAAAAGGTCTCCAGTAATACATCAAATGCTGCCCATTCCTGTAGCATGCCAGTTCCGAAAAGGATCACATCATCCACAAAAAGAAGGTGGGTAAGGGCAAGGGAGGATGTGATCCGAATACCACGAATGAGACCATTGTTCCTTGCATCAGAGATGAGGAGGATGAGACCTTCTATGACAAGGATGAAGAGAAGAGGAGACAATGGGTAGCCTTGTCTGATGCCATGAGAGGCAGGAAAAAACTTCGAGGGGGTCCCATTGATCAAAACAGCAAAATTAGCAGAGGTGAGACAGCCCATAATCCAATTGACAGAGAGGAGTGGAACCCCAATTTGAATCAATATGAGACGGATAAAGGTCCAGTTTACCCGATCAAATGCCTTGATGAGATCCAATTTAAGTATGAAGGCACAGATGTTTTTTGTTTTGACAGAGTGGAGAATCTCTTGCACAATTCCAATTGGCTCAGTGATCTGGTGACCTTTCAGGAAGCCAAATTGTTCTTGTGAGATACCCAAGTCCAGAAAAGGTTTGATCCTGACTGCAATGACTTTTGCAATGAACTTGTATAGAAGGTTGCATAAAGAGATGGGTCTGATTCATTGAAATCTGCAAAGGTCCGAGGCTTATCCAATTTAGGGATGAGAGCAAGGAAGCTCGAATTCAGTGAAGGAGGGATAAAGCCCAAGACCCTAGTCGAGTCCACAGCTGACAATAAATCTTAACCAATAAGATCGAATAAGTGAAAATAGAACTCTACTGGCCACCCATCAGGACCAGGACTCTAGTCTGTTTTAAAATATTTCAGGGCAAATTCAATCTCCCCAAGAGTGACAGGACAGGTAAGGTTCGAAGCAGACTCTTCTGAGATCATCTTGGGAAAAAGCATGACTACCTTGAGTTTTTGTACCAGACATGTTCCTCCATCATCCTTATAAATACAAGCAAAATGTGACTTACCCAGATGTTTGAGTGCACTCTCATCTTCAAAACAATTTCCTTCTGCATCAACCAGTGACTAGATCACATTTTGATTTCGCCTACCCAAGGCAATGGTATGGAAGTATTTGGTATTAGAGTCACCCTGTAGGGCCCATTTCAACCTACTTTTTAATTTCCAAGTGAGTAGGAAATGATCCAAGATTTTCTGCTTTTCGGATCTGAGCTGTGCCAACTGTGCCAACTCATCCATGGATAGGATGCCATTAGACGGGCTCGAGAGAAGAGATTCAATTGCTAGGTCAAGTGATTTTGTCACCGTATCCATACTGTTACACTTGTTCTTTATCCAAGTCTTGGATTCATTCTTAAGGGTACGCAATTTATGAATGGTCATATCAATACCAACATAGATGTCACAATGGGTAAGAAGAGACCATCGCCCCTTAAACCAGTCAGAGAATTCAGGATCATTAAGCCACAAATGGTTGAATTTGAATGGATAGTTACAGGAGCCCCTATTCTTGTCCCATTCCAAGCAAATAGGGAAGTGATCGAATAAATCTGCACAGTGGGTCCAAACCCTATAAACACCCAAAGAGGGGATCAAATATGCAGAAAGTAAGAAACGGTCGAGTCTCTTACAAATACCATTCTCCCCTGCACGACCATTACGCCAAGTAGGCCCTGTGCACTGAGGTGCCAGGTCCACAATACCTACAGAGTCAAAGAGGGATAAAAAGTGGTGAGAGAGGGAATCAGGAGAAGCCTTGTTCCCCCAAATCTCAAAAGAGTATAAGGTAAGATTGAGGTCCCCACCAAGAACAAGATTCGGTGTGCTAAGTAAACCCCCACTGAGAGCTTTATCCCAAAAAATTTCGTGATCTTTATAAGGACCATATACATTGAGAACGGAAATAGGAATAGTCATACCATGAACAGAATCTTGAACCAAAAGGCCAGCACAGGTCTGAAAGGCCTTACACTTAATCATTTGAGGGTTCCATGCAGTGAGGAGGCCACCAGAAAGGCCCAAAGCACTAATAGCACAGTATTCCCATGTGGGAAGGATGTTAGAGATGGTGAGTAAAGCTAGAGAGGAGCTACACATCGTTTCTTGGATTAGGATCATGTCCGGACCAAGAGACTTAAGGAGTGAGTGGAGGTATGGTTTTTGGACTTCCCTCCAAGGCCCCAGATATTAAAAGAGATGAGCTTCATCACGGAGTATCCTGATGGGGAGACGATGCTCTAAGTCCCCGGTTTGTTATGCCACGTGCCGCATCTTTGATGCGCACAGAAAGAAGAATATAGGGAGGAGAAGCAGAGGAAAGGTCAACCTTCGTAAATTCCCTTTTTCCTTTTGTCTTTTTTCGGACAGTAACGTTGGCAAAATGAATGGAGTTGAAGTGTAGAGTAGTAGGGGAGTATGGGGTTGAAGCAGTAAATATAGATAAGGATTTTTTCAATGAGGGATCAGAGAATGAGGGAGATGAAGTAGGGCTGTAGGAAGGGGTAGTAAGGTTTAGTGGGGATCGTGGGGGAGGTAGAGGTGGAAAATCCACCAATGAAGATAGAGTGGGAGGAGCCTATATAATATTCTGTGGAGGTGGTGAAGGTGGAGTATGAGAGTGGTCGAGTATGTTGGGTGGTGGAGAGACCACAGAAGCCAAAGGGATATGTGCTGCAAGAAGCGAGGGAGGACACTGGTCCTGTAGCGATTCTCGCTGAGGAGATAGTGAATCAGTAAGGGGAAAGGAGGACATAACAGGGAGAGGAGCAGGGAAATTCTTATGCGACAATATTGCATCATCAATTGCTTCAAGAAAGGAGTCCGAAACAATTTCAGAAGGGGAGATTGAATCGGTGAGAGTACCTGGAGCCCGATGCATGGGCACAGTGGAGGCAACCGGTGCGGAGTCCTTCGGGGAGACATCTGAGCCCATATTGATACTTCCAAGATGAAAGTCAGGACAAGCTCGTCTCAGGTGACTGACCTCATGGCAGCTGCTGCAGCGAAACAGCACATGGAGGTAGTCGAGTCACTGAACCAAAAGGCGTGCATTGCAAAGAATTTCCACCTCCGCTGGTAAACCTTGTGAAATTTCCATCTCCACAAGGACTCTGGAAACCCGCTTATCGAACACAAGATAGAAGTCCGCCTCTACGTCAACAAATCGACCAATAGTATTACCGATGCCTTCAAGGACATGTTTGTTCCAAAGTGGGTAGGGAAGGTGAGGCATCAGAACCCAAAGATGTCTCTTCGATATTCTTTCCCGGAGAGGATCAAAATGTGAGTTAAGCACAATATGTATTCAACATCGAGTCAATTATCCTTATCACCCGTAAGAAAACAAGGAAGTCGAGAGCACCGATAAACTGTTGGAAAATATCCTTACAAATATTGCGGCCAATCACTTTCATGATTGGGTTGATTGATTGTCGAAATCTCTATTGGAATATAGGACTACCACGGGGGCGTCACCTAGGACCAAAATTCAATATATTTGTGGTATATTAGGGGTAAAAATGGTTTTTTTTTAACTATATAAATATCCAATATGTTGGGGGATATTTTATTCCACAATCCTACACGCGCCCTTCACCAGTGCTCCAATCCTACATGCACCCTGTGTCTGCGTGCACCCTGTGTATGATGCATAGGGTTTTCCTGTGGTTTTCTCCATCATTTTTCTGGGTTTTCTCCATCCTATTTTCTGGATAACGAAGGCATTTTTTCAAATCGTAGCAATGTTGGTCCTTGGGTTTTTTGTGGGTTTTCTCCATCGTGTTTTCTGGTTGGATAACGAGGGCATTTTTTCAAATCGTAGTAGTGTTGGTCCTTGGGTTTTCTCCATTGTGTTTTCTGGAAAACGAGGGCATTTTTTCTGGTGCGTAGCAGTGTTGGTCCTTGGTTTTTCACCATTGTGTTTTCTAGAAAACGAGGGCATTTTTCTGGTGCGTAGCAGTGTTGGTCCTTGGGCTTTCACTATCGTGTTTTCTGGATAACGAGGGCATTTTTTCACCATTTTTTGGTCGTGGGTTTGTGGTGGGTTTCTCTGGTGCATAGCAGTGTTGGAGGAGGCACCATTTTCTGTAATAAATTTGTTGTTTGATAAATGCAGATCGACCCACGACATCGTTATGGATGTAATCTGCATATGTATTATGATGAATGGTTTAAAGTTGATACAGTTCAACCTTTTTTCCAATGGTGAGTTCTGCATTAAACATTGCCTTCAGCGTATGTCTGATAATGTGTACGGTTCCAGATACTTTCCTATTTGATGGTAGGTTTAATATCATGTAAATGTTTTGAGATTTCTTCCATGGTCAACAGCAAGGGAAACAATTTTTCATTTTATGAAGATCTAGATGCTTGTTTTTTTTCCAATATTTGATCACTCTATCTTTAGTAGGTCTATTACCTATCCCTTTAAATATTTCTAAATTTTTGGCAATGTCATGAAGAAGGAAAACCGTTTTTCTCTTCCTATCAATGCGTTTATTTTCAATATTTTATCCACCCAAGCTTTATATCTCATTGTCTGTTAAATGCATTTGAGAAAACGTCTGTTAAATGCATTTGAGAAATATTTATTGCCCACTCGTTCTATCAGAGTTAACTATCATGTTGGTTTAACCCAAGCTTTATATCTCATTTTTGTTAAATTCATTTGAGAAACAGATATTTCTTACTCATTCTATCAAATATAATTATCATGTTGGTTCTACACAAATTGACTCGAGGACAATAGGACCTCCATCACATTAGATACAATTTAGTCATTTCATTTGTCATTGAATATAATTATTTTATTTTGACATGTTTAATGAACAATGAAACTGAGTCAATTTAAAATATCAATGTAGGTTGGACATTGGAGAGGGCAAAGAGTTAAACCTTCAAAATAAGTGTCACAGGTCGACGCTTAATAAAGAACACATAAAATATCTTGGACCGGTAAGATTTTATCTATTTTCTTGATGTGATCCTAACTGGTATAGGACACTAGCTCACACAGTAATTTTTAGCCTGGGGATTATTTCAGGGAAGCAAGGGGAATTGTCCCAGGGGTGGGTGATGTTCCCAGGGAATCAAGGATAGGGATGCCACATCCCTTGTCATGCCCTATCAGCAGGGAATGCCAGTGGGATGTCTTTGTGATGTTTCCCCTATGGCAGGGATGCCCTCTTCTGTTTGGACATATCAGGATTCCTCCTAATTCTAATAGGGAGTTATCCCAGGGATGTCATCTTCTGTTTGGACATATCAGGATTTCTCCTAATTCTATGGGGTGTCTCAGAATCCCCAAGCATCTTCTATGGAGTCTGATGCCTTAAAAAAATAGTCATTTTCCCTTTTAATTCTTCAATAGAATTTTAAAGGCCTTTGTACATATTTAATGATAGTTAGCCAATTGGATCTAGAAGTGATTGTAGGATGGAACGTTATTCTCCTCACCCAAGCCACTTGCTTTGGTATTTGTATTTTTTTGTATTTGTTGCTTTGGTCTTTATGCATTTGTATAAGGTAAGATTATGGTTTTTGGATGTATCATTGTATTTCTATTTTTCCTTCAGTAATACAAAAACCAATGGTTCATAGACTTAATTTGCAAATTGTGTAATTGGATATTCCATTCTCTCTAATTATATAATATACTTTTAAGTTTTTTCTGTCCTTTGTAGAGGGGTTTATATCTCGTCCCCTGTTGTCCCCTGAAATTTGGGGATCTATTCAGCCATTCCTAAAACTCATCCCCTGTCCCCGTGTCCCTAAACCTAGCTGAAACATTATGTCGAGTTCTGCTCTCAAGACAAGAAATCCCGTTACAGATACCATATAGAAAAAATGATATGGTGCATCATATTTTTGTTGTTTTGGCATTCTTAAAAAATATTTGAAATCACACCCACCTGTTGTTTAGGGAACTGGCCACATGGATTCTACTATGTCAGTGAATAACTCCCAACCTGGAAAATTTCCTCGTAGATGTCATTACAATTTATGACATCATTTTTGCAAAAGAATTGATCCAGGTAAGAGGAAGGTGTTAACTATGGTCCTCCTTATTTAAATTTGTGTTGTACAACAAAACTAGAATATCATTTGCACACATCGAAGTTGGATGTGAAATAATAGTAGTCCTACATCATTTCTCTGCTTGTCCATGGCCTTAATGTTGGATAATGCTTATATGGTTCAGTCCGTTGGGTGGCATACAAAATCCTGATTATTGGCTGGTACGAATTTAGACTTATTTTTTAATCTCCTAAGGAGTAATTCGTCTATTTATTTTTGTACAACCCAATACCTATAGCATCCATCCATCAACCATTCCTTCTTGTACCTACCTGTTTGGACATGAAATTACAAGGAAACACCAAACTATAAACTATATTATCTTGCTTTAATGCCTTGCCATATTTGGAATTGTGATTTTACTGCCATTGGTTTCTCAAATGCCGTGGGAGGAGATGAGCTCTGAATCGAACATTGTAGTTAATCTTTCAATATGGACATTACAAACTATTGTAGCTTATTTTTAATTTTCTACAATTGAGACTCAATTAATTCTCACTTGTACTGTAGAAAGAGAGGGAACATTATGAGGTTATTCCTCAAAATGGTAAACTTATTTACAAAAAAAAATAGGGACTTGATTGACACCACCGAAGGGTGTGAAGAATCAGGCTGGATATTTGTGATGAGCACCTCAAAAGAACTATATGTTGGAAAGGTATTCAACATCGACTGTATTAATCAACAATTCTGTAATGGTATTTTAACTTCCAACATAAGGTCTTCTTTATATTTTATTAATGGCATTTATAACTGTAGTCTTTGCTTTTGAAGCGAACCTACAAGGATCTAGGTTTTCCATGCAGGTTGTTTTTTAACATGGTCTGTTTGTTGTTGTGTACAGAAATTGAAAAGAACGTTCCATCATTCTAGCTTCTTAGCTAGAGGGGCCACATCTGCAGCTGGAAAACTGACTATACATGATGGAGTTCTCAAGGTAATCTATCAGACTTTGAAGAGATTTAATATTCTTTGGAAATATAAATATCGGGGCTTTGTTCAGTACATTGGTAGAACTTTTTTGAGTATTTATTCATTTATATTTTATGATGCACTTAGTTGATACATATCTGTAAATGATTATCCATTTGTATAGAATTTCTAATGGGATTTTAGTAGCACAAACACTAGATCAAGTTCCTATCGACTTGAACAAGAACTTTAATGACTCAATCAGATTTTGTCAGATGTAAATTTTATACATGGTGACATTTCTTATGGAATCTTAGCACAAAAGTAGTCACAGACTACATTCCGGATTCAAGAGACAACTCCATAGGATCTGGTCTCATTATGCTTGGTATGAACTTGAAACAGTCTGTCCACTTATTGTTGGAGTTGGGACAGTCCAACTATTTGCAGAATGCATTAACACCACAATTCTACCAGGTCAACAATAACAATATAGCATTCATGCTTAGGAGGAAAGTCTTCAGATTCCTACATTTTAGAAATACACCGTCTTTTCCTTGAAAACTCCATCATGGTCTTATTTCAGTCTGTCCTTTTCTTAGAGCATGAAATGCTGCATTTGAAAAAAATGCATGACTTACATATTGGCTTTGCTCCTTGTAAATTCAAATGATCCTCTAAAGTTGATTAAAGTGAGACTTTATCTCATATATATTTGATTGCTGGTTGATTTAACATTCTATGCATGCAGAACTAAACAAGGATGTCTCACTTGCCATAATTATTCAACCCATACCCATCTCAATAACCCACACATATTGTCTATAGGCCTAAAAATGACCATATATAATAACATTGCCTGTTAGACCCAAAATAGCTGGTCAAACAAGGAAATGATTAAGTATAGTTGGTGTTGAAAAGGAGGGGCACTATAACTTCATGCTTATTAGCTTCATGTTAGGATGGATACTTGACATAAATAAATTACACTCACCTCATATTAGGCCATTACTTGTGCGCAAAACCATCACAAAAATATCCGGGCATGTATTCTTCTGCCCTATCCCATTCCATAGGTTCCCAAACCGAAACCATTACCACTAAGATAAACCTACCCTAAGCGAAACCAGTCTACTCTTGTCTAACTATGTGTGCAACAATATTTTTAATCGGTATAGCAACTGCCTTGACAGGATTTTATAGGAAACGTTAAGCAAAGTTATAGGATGCCATCCATGAATCCATTTCTGCATCCACTACATTTGCCACTGGTATATCCTCCACAAGGTGGGTAACAGACATCCTCCCAAATATAAAATTGAAATTTGATACCTTTGGTTGAATAAAGCGAAAGTTTCTAACATATGACAACCTACAGAAGGCATTTCAGGATTGATAAAATGTACCCGGCATCATAATATTTCAAGAATTAAAGACTGCATAAGGCATTTCAGGGACTGTATAAACTGTCCCTGGCATCATAATATTTCAAGAACCAAAGACTGAACCACAGGGCAAAAAATGTCTTACCATATAAGGTGGTAAAATGCCCAAGTTGGAACTGTACTGTCTATTCCTATCCATGGCCATATTGAACTACAATTCTACTTATTGAATTGATGTTACCTCATGAGGACACTGCCTCCAACTGATATCAGATTTACAAGTTAGGCCTCCTTTGCAGTTGCATGCTCTTCCTTAAAAGTTAACAATTCTGCATTTGTTCCTCTCCCCATATTAATGTTTCTAAGAGCTGCAGCACACTAACATCTTTTTGTTCCAATATTGAAGGCCCAAAATAATGATAGACTGGAACAATTATACTCTTGCATGGAATGTCTCACATTTCTTGTACGAGGGTGTTTTAAATTTACTTCAAGTTTATTTAGATCAGTAGCCTGTTGGGATGCATGAGATATAGACTAAGATCCAATGCTATTCATAGAGGCATGTACAATTAATATTGGTGTCTTTCTTCTTTCTTGAAGGTTAAATATTAAGTTCCTATGGTCCTATTGTGATATTTTATTTGCTTTGTTTATACAGGCTATCTGGCCATATAGTGGACACTATCATCAAACTGAAAAAAATTTGGTCGAGCTTCTTAATTTTCTGAAGGAAAGTGGTATTGACACTGTTGATGTTCAAGTATGCATCTTATAAAGGAATCATTTCTACTTCAGTTTATATTTCATACTGTTCATCTTCCTTCATGTCTTATACTGCCCTATATCTTCTTTGCCCTGTATTTTTGTGTTGTTTTATTTGTGTGATGCTGTAGCCGGTAAGTGCTATGATTCATTCTAATTTATACTATTCGGTTTGTTCACATGCAACATTACAAGTTCCTACTTAATATCATAATTGGTTGTGAAACAACAATTTTGAGATTTCTGAAGCTGAGTTGGTTTCCATTTTACAGATGGGTTCATATTCGGAAGCAACACACAGTCTTAGTGTTACAATGAATGCATCAAAGAAAAGGAAAAACCCTCCTGAGACACTGGACTCAAATAATATGCAGGAGAAACAGATTAACACTATGGATATTGATGAGAACAACTTTGGAATGACAAACGCAGAACCAGAGAGAGAGTAGAACCAGCTTACTAATACACTTAAAGCCAATATCCTGCATGAGGCGCACTCAGAGAGTCACACTCTGGATGAAAATAAAAATAACAACACTGCTCCATTCCATGATGAGGAACAAAATGGAAGTGAAGTTAAAACTGGCATGTCTTATTACCTTCTAACAAAAACTGGGGTAGGGGAAAAAGATCAAGATCTTGTGCACTGCAAAAGAATTTTGTCAAGAGAATTTGAAAATCAGAAACTACAAATATACCCCACTAAGCTGCTCGAAAGGATTAACTCAAAAAAGGAAATACAATCGTATCAGCTAGGGAACCAATTATCTTTTAAATGGTCTTCCGGTGTAGGTCCACGCATAGGGTGTATTGCAGATTACCCTATTGAAATCCGTGTCAAGGATTTTGAGCTGGTGAATACAGTTAGGGGTACTTCTCCCTTTTAAATTACCTGTGTCTATATCTCCCTCGGGTGACCTGTCTGGTAACCTAACACCCACAGGAAAAACCTCCCTCTAATTATGGAAGAGACCAACATTCAAATGATACAAAACAGCCTATAATCCTCCAAGGATTCATAATCTAGGAAGACATCAACTAGTGATTTTACCGGATATTTGAAGCCATTTCTTTCATTCATTCATTTACATATAGGTTTTCACACAGAATCAGAGTCTTCATGAAATTCCATCCCTTGAATTGATCTACCACATTGCTTGAAATTCCAACTTCAATCAGGTAATTTGTCTTTTTTTTCCTTTCCTATAGGTGATATAATACAATCGGGTATTCTATTAAAGCTCGAACAATGTGCAAAAGGAGATGATCTTATTACAGAATATATTGTTTATTCATTAAGCCTTGCCTCTAGTTGTATTGCAAATTCCGTGTAAAGGAATGTCAATAGAAAGGATTTAACAAATAAAAAAGTGTCAAACAAGTATCCCATCTACTTTTAAATGAAAGTGTTATATATAGATTAAAAAAAGAGAAAACTTATAGCTATGTATGTTGCATGACTTTTAACACTCTAATTTAAATTTATGGATATCAATATATACTTGTGTATTTAATGAATCTTAAGTATATTGAACTTATAGTTGTAATAAGTATATTATGAGTGTTGTCAATAGACACTTGTACAGGAGTGATTCTACTTGCTTCTTTCAATTTATCCCTAAGCTTGTTGAGCTTCACCTTGTTAGGTTTATTTTGCATGTACCATTTTTTACCCTTTCGAATCATTAGATCCCTATGATATTTGTATTGAATCTTCTTAGTCTTTAAATTGTCCCTCTCCTTGACCAATTGTGCTACATTAACCTTCAAGTTGATGTTTTCATCCTTGTAAAGAGTGTTAATTAACTCATGATCTTTTATTTGTGTTTCCAACCAACTGATTTTTTGTGCTTGCATTTCATTCATGGATGGAACAGAGGGTTTAACATCTTGAGAAAAGGCGTCCTTATGAGATTTGGTTCAATTTGATCAACCTCCTTATTCGAATACTCTATATGATCTCTAACATGTGTGTTCATATCCCGTGTGGCATAGCTTGAATCATATGTGAAGTCAGGTTCAACTTGATAAGTAAAATTTTCATTACTTTTCAATGGCTCCTCATTTGAATCACTAAGGTTAAAAACCTATGGCTTCATGTTTTGCAGGTCCTTGTTTCTTGGAAGAGAACCATCCATACACCTAGTTATTCTTCGAGCACCCAAATCAACCGGTGGTTTACTTCTTTCCCCATAGCACTCAATCTTACTTGTCTTTGCAAAAGACCTAGGGGTTTAGAAATTTTATAAACCATCCCTTTACCTTTTCTTGGTTGAGCTAACCCCTTAGGCTTTTAGAAGCAGAGATATATGGAAGAATTGTAAACCTTTCTTATTTATTCTGCTTCTATGTACTTTGTAAAGTTTGGGCTCTAATGTTAAACATGTAAGGAATTCTGGAAGAACACCAGAAGAAACTTTTTCACTTCAAATCCAAAGTGGAATGAAGACACCCTACTTTAGCTGCATTCTTAAACTCTTTTTTGATGGCTCCAATTTTTGTGGAGAAAGCTTCAGGAGCTTGTTCATTCTGTTTCCCCCCTCGCCCTTAAAATTTGAAGCTTAGTGTTCTCCAAAACTCCTGATTTTGTGGCCACTACATATTTTGGAGCAAGCTATTCACAATAGGGGCTACCTACATTTTTGTGTCAACATACATCCACTTCCTTTAAGAAGAATGGCCTCCATGTAAATGTCATTACATGATATTTATGACATCATAACTAACCTACTAGGACGTCCAAAGTTGGACAATACTACTTCATGTTACATATTGTGACCTTGAAGTCGGAAATCTAAGAGATTCTAAGCGTTAACAAAACCTTACAGAAGTTTAACTTTAACATGAAACAATGTATAAACTTATCCAATACTGCGTATAACGTTGTCATTTGGAATGTATGTTAATGCAGGTTAAGTGCGTTGTTTTTGACAAAACTGGTACCCTTACCATCGAAAGACCTGTGGTAGTAGGGACCAAGCTCTTTACAATCATATCTCTACAAAAGCTGTGTGATGTGGAAACTACTGTTGAGGTAACGCTTGACTATTCTCAGACTCCAGCTGTCTGTGTTCTATGATTTGAGCTTGCTTTCAAAAGATTTTTCTTTTGTCCAGAGGCTTACATATAACATCCAAGTATTTGGATCACTAGACGACGAAATTCCTTGGAAAGCCTGTAGATAATACCTAAAATGTTTTAAGCTGCTAGATATAGCGCTCTATTTCAATTTTCAAGCAATCCACTAATCTTATGGTCAAAGAAAAATACTAAATAGTAAGGTTTTGTTGTAGAAGAATTAAGGAACTCAAAATTTCTACTAACTTACTATCATGCAGGATAATGGTGAAAACCCTATGGCAAAGGTCGTAGTGGATTATACCTAAAAACTGAGAGGCAAATATGGTCATTTACTCATAGTCTTCATGGTCCATGCATGTCCACTCGAAATGCATCATCATAAATAAGGAGGATTATTATTTTATTCTCTTGTTCTCCTTGTTTCCATCAATATCATGTGCTAGGTATTTCAACAAGGGGTGGCTAGTCTCTTGAGAAGGTCTCATATCCCATACACCAAGGAGAGGAGTGCATATCTTTGTGTGGGGGGGGTCATAAAGTTCATTTTATTGAACAAAGAGGAGAAATACCATAGAGGGAGTAGGTTTAATTCATTGTTAAGGAACCCTACACACTTATGAATAATTGTTTTGCATGGTGAGGGAAAAGAATGAATGTCGAGTATCATGTCAATATACTAGGTAGAAATCTAAAGGGGTATAAAAAATGTAAATGAAAAAATTGGTACATGTAATATACAGTGAAAATAGGGGTTTTTTTAAATTGGGAAGGCATATTGGGAGGGGGTTAAAAAAATGATTTTGGGAGGTATTTTCCAATATTTTTTGAAAATAGGGGTATTGTTTCATATGCCACGAACAAACGTGCTATGGCATGGTTTCACTAAGTGAAGACCCCGTGAGGACTACTAGGTGTAATGCAATGGGATTCTCTCCATTTCAGCCGGTATATGGTAATTGTTTGATATTTCCAATTGAATTTGAAATCAACACACTTAGAATGGTGATAGAAGTTGATATAGATTTGACAACAACTTAGAAGCATTGATTGGAACAACTCAATGAACTTGATGAAATTCACTTGGTCGCATTACAACACATCGATATTGTGCAACAACAACATGCAAAGTGACACAACAATCTTATAAAAAAGAAGTTGTTCTAGCTAGGGGACTGGGCATTACTGTATGATTCCAAATTCAAGGATTTCAAGGGAAAACTTCTGTGCTTGCTAATGCACACCATCTACGGCTATATCATCATCCGACCTCGAAGGACTCTTTCATCAAGCATGTTTTTTCCAACCCACATTTAGAAATGCTACATGAGGAGGGACAAACCCCCATACCTTCACTTGCATGATTTCTTTGAGCAAATTAAAAAAAATAAGAAAAAAATCTAACTGTGAAAATCCATTTGGGGTGCAATTGGATAGATGCCAGCTAGAAACCAGCATGATGGTGGCTGGCATCTACAAACAAAAATCAATTCTTGTAAGTCATCTTTGTTTCAAATAAATACTCATGATTAAATCTTAGATTTTGGAGCATTATGACTCTTTTTTAGCAGGAATGGTTGTTTTTCCAACAAATAAATGTTGTTGAAACTTCTATAAGGAGCTGAAACTTTTCTAAGTAACACCACATTCAACTACCGGAATTTGTCTAAGTAACAATGTGATCAATTGTTTAAACTTGTTTAAGTAACAACACGACCAACTGCTAAAACGTGTCCAAGTAACAACATGGAGGAAAGAGTCAAATTATCAGCATCACAAAATCAAAATTAACATCATCATTTGTTTTATGCTACCTCTTTTTCAAAACTCAAGTCACAACATGATTTCCCTTTGAAAACACTACTCCAGAAACTAGTGATAATTTCTCGTGCTGCTATAACTTCTCATATGCCACCATACGTCACTTCTTCCGCCAAAAGTTCTATCAGTTTGGATACCACTATAGTTAAACATTAAAGGTCATCCCCACCCTAGCCATTGACATCACTGCACACTCAATGCCATCAAATCAGATTATGTTGATGATTGTCGCTTATACCACATGACTATTAAAGGTAAGCTCGAAAAGGTACACCTCCACTTATCACCTATTTGTTTCTTGAAATAACTGCATTACATGAATTTGTTGTCACTATGTCCATGATTGGACACATAATCCCAACGCTTTAGTTAGGAGGGTTCTGATTCCAAGGATGGTACTATATGGCAATGTGCGTACATTCATATTGCCGATTAGAACAAGGATAATGGAACCCGCAATCATGTAAACAGAGATGCCTACCAAAATTTAAACTAGAATCTTATTGAATTTGAATGAAAGCCTACGCAACTCTCTTTTTTTTTTTGCATGCACAAGCTGAAATTGAGTTGCATCCATAACATTGTAACAATATTTCTTGAATCCACCAATTGATCCAACTACAATCCATAGAATGAGGAGCGTTAACAGTACAACACGAACCAGAAGATGTAGGGAATTTGCAACAAAATAGAGCAGTTTACTAGTTGTTTCAAGATGTAGGGTGGACAAATAAATGTACAGCATCAGGAGTCATTCTCCAAGTCAATCTTGTGTACCCAAGATTGGGCTTCATGTGTTGAGGTAAACAAACTGAGTTGGACTTAGTAACTTGGATTAGATCCATTAGGGCGAAACTAAAGATGAACAAAGTATTTTAAGTAATATCAAGGCCGTATAGACTTGTGAGTGATGTCAAGTCCTATATCCTCATATGATTGAGGTTGTGATGTTGTAAGGTCTTGTGAGTAATATCAAGGCTATAGACTTGTGAGTAATATCAATTCAGACTTGTGGAAAATATCAAGTCATGATTCTCATAGAAGTTATTTTATAAGGTGAACCTATAGTTATAGAGGTGGACTTGTTAGTAATATCAAGTCATGATTATGATGCGAACACCTAGTGATAATGGGTACACATGGGGTGGACCTCCAATCATAGAGGTATATTCTTTGCATGTTGAAGTATCAAATGTTATGTGATATATTACTGACCATGGTCATTCGAGATGGATAAAGCTATTAATTCTTCCCTAGAGACTTATCACCTCTAGAGTGAATTACTTTAGCATATGGCTATATGGTCCAAGAGTAATATAATATGATCATAACATGTGACAAATATTCTGAGTATAATATGACATGATAGATGATTAATGTTAACACATAGACCGTGCAGTAAAGAGAAAGAGAAAGAGAATTACCAATGACTAAGTGAACTCAATTCATAAAGCTTTAGTTATAAAGCTTCAAGTTAAATGTGTATCCCTCAATCAGTGCTTCAGTTAAAGCATCAGTTGAAATATTAATGTATGTAATCAGTTAAGTAAAAAAGAGCTCAGTGTTCGTCAATCAGTATAATTCAGTTAATAAAAGTTAACTAAGTGTTAAAGAAATATGGAATAGTTAAAGAAAGTGTTTACACTTTAGTTAAACTCAAAGACAACACTTAAGTTAATTAGAACATGACACCATTTATTAAAGTGTTTGCATGTCGACACTCGAGTTAAAGCACTATGGCACTTATGTTATCTTGTAACTAAGTGTTCATACATTTAGTTAGATATTGAGTTCACTCATATGTCAATTAACTATCAATTATTGTTCGTGATTAAAGGTATGGTGCACATGTTGTGCATGATCATGAGTCGAATGAACCGACTTGGTAGCTTTGAAGGAAATGCACAGTTTTGGTCTATGTGTGCACTAAAGGCATGCAACCATTCACTATTCTATTCATGGCAATGCTTTTGGCTTGTTATTAATTTGTTGGGCACATGGAAAATTCATGACAGTTGATACAGTTGCTCTCTATTCTCTATTGTTCTTTATTCTCTCTTATCGAGCAATCTGTTATTTTGTAAAATGTGTTCTCTTTGATCTATCATATTATAATCTTAAGAATTGCTTGGTTTTTCATCCTCATTATTTTGATGGTTTTCCCTAGGTATGTCTTGTGTTATTGATGAATTATTTGTGTGATTGAATGTTCCATTGTTTCTATTGTTAAGTATCTCTATAATTAAAGTTTTAAAGTTCAAATATCTTCATATTTTCTCGAACATCAACATGGTATCAGAGCTCAGGACATGAAGGAGATGAGTTTATGCGAGCAACTGGAATCCTACATAGATCTTGAAGAGTTGAGCAAAGTTTTGAAGATCCATGGGATCGATCTCCATTCGATCAGAAGACCGTCTTGAGGGAAATTCCAACTTCAACACAAAGAAGGCAAGGGTATTAAACATACTTGAGGAACATGAATTGGTTACCTATGTATCCACTATAGTAGAGGAGCCTACCAACAATGTAGGGTGAGTCAATTTTAATAAGAATCAAGCGAAGGGAAAAAGGATCATATATGACTCAGTTAAGGACAATGTCATGTCCTGTGTTCATTTCGTTGAAGACCACAATGGAATGTTTTGATACATTGACAAATATTTATGAGAGAAGGCTTTGATTCAAAAGAGGGTTTTGAAGAATAAGCTTTAGAACCTAAAGATGGAGAAGGATGAGACTGTGGCATCATTCTTCACCAATATATCTCAAGTAAGAGATCAACTTGTTGGTATTGGTGTAGAGATAGATAAGGATGATCTTCTCTAGACCGCTATTGATGGTACCCCATCCACATGGGGGACATTCTTAGTTGTGGTAAATGGACGAGAGGAGCAAACTAACTTCTAGAGGTTGTGGCATGACTACCTCCAAGAGGAGGGGCGAATCCATAGAAAGTCAGTGTGCACCAATGAAGAAGATATTGCCCTCACAACAAGAATGAAGAAAGGGAGGAAACCATTCGCTTCGAAGAAGTCCTTTCATTAAAAGAAGAAGGATTTCAACAAAGAATTTGATAAGTCAAAGGTTTAGTGCTACAAGTGTCATAAGAAGGGTCATTATGCAAGGGAGTGCAAAGAAAAGAAAAAGAGTGAAGATCAATTTCATGCTTCTACAACTATAGAAGATTAACCGGCTCAGAAGAAATCATCCGAGGAAAATGATGATGACCACCGAAAGGAGTATTTCCTTTAGTGCAGAAGAGCATTCGCTCCAGTTTGCAATGGGACACTAATCCCCAATGCACAGATTTTCTACCTATTGCATGAGATTAAATTTACAGAGTTTAAGTTGCAGTGAATAAAAAAGATTGAGATCGAGGGACTCCAGTAATATCCACAAGGATGCAAAGATCAAGAGGGATGCCACACAAAACAATAAAAAATAAGTATTTTTAATTTTATTTTGATGCTTTTATAAAACAGATCTAAAGGGTTTTGAATGTGTTTCATTATAGTTATTTAAAGATCTGTATTCCTACTATTAGGAAGTATGTTATAAGGATAGCATGATTGAGCATGTGTTATAATATTTTATAGGAAAATAGTAAAAACTCATGAAAGTACATGTTTGATTAAATAA
Source organism: Pseudotsuga menziesii (assembly GCA_001517045.1). Classification (NCBI taxonomy): domain Eukaryota; kingdom Viridiplantae; phylum Streptophyta; class Pinopsida; order Pinales; family Pinaceae; genus Pseudotsuga; species Pseudotsuga menziesii. The sequence continues at coordinate 234,782 of LPNX010753158.1, forward strand.
AGAAGAATATAGGCTTGCATAACATTACATGAGATATGAATAGGGTTATGTTGAAACATTAATTAATATGTGTACATAACTGTGTGAACCATTGCTTGTATATTGAAAGTATTCATATGATTGAATTTTATGATTATGCAATGTTTTTAATCATTAGAATAAATTTGTCTTGTATGGAAAAACCACTACACCCTTACCTACAAGTAGAAAATGACATGTATTGAATGTAGAGTCACTCTGATGGTTGATCCAGATAGAGAACGAGATGCTCTGAAGCAGGAAGCTTCTGGGAGCATATTGGGAATTTCCTATGGTTCTATGGGAAGAAGCCTCCAACAATATATATATATATATATATGTATATGTATATGTATATGTATATATATATATACATATA